>BQNB010039002.1:0-48355 GCA_026074375.1 Tanacetum coccineum | reverse complement strand
CTCTCACGTATATGCTTGTGATTACATAAGTACTATACAATCACAAAGGCTAGAAGATCTATCTAGTTTCAGATCCTAACAATATGCCGCCTCGAGATAAGTATTCGTTGGACTAAATAAACAAACCAACATTCTAATTGGATTAATCATGGTTAATACAGTTTTCTTATATTTGGCTAGACCGCTCTTCTATCTTTTATTTGTCTGTTTGCGTGTGTTATTGTGACTTAAGTAGATTTAAATCACCACAAACCTGTGCCAGTCTCTCTGGCTGAAAACCCTCCTTATCCATTAGAATTAGGATTAACATAGGTTTAGCATAGGTTTAACATAGAATAGAATTAACATAGTTTAAATTAACTTATTTTAGTTAACCAAAATATTGATAAGATAAAAGATTAGTTCTCGCTCTAAGTGATCGACACCCTACTTACCACGAAACACCATTTGACCAGGTACATTGCTCGTTAAAGTGTTGTTTTAGGTAAAGTCGGCAAAATATAAATTTAAAACTTGAAAACATAAATAACACCTACACGACAACACATCAGGAAGCAACTCTCCTGTTTGGCAGATTGTTGGTATACCCATGTTTATTTGTCTTTTTTATGCATTGTTCTTTTGAGAGGGTCTATTATTGATTTCAATTTTATTAATCTTTATAGATGACCATGGCGCCGTGGATATAAAGGCATGATGGATAACCTAGCAGACATGATATCGAATCTAGAAAGGGTCTTTGCCTACCTAAAAAATAAGAAGATGCTTGAAAGAAAGGAAAAGAAACTAAACAAAGGTAACAGTTAATCTGATGGATCTTGTGGAATTAATAGCTTGATTTAGTTTGTTAACAAAACATTTTTGTTTGCAGAAACATCTTCTTTTGATGATACAACCGATGAGAACATTGTACAATTTGAAGTTGCATCTAAATCAAAAAGTTCAACCTCCAAGCCAGAAAAGGTTACAGCTCAGAAAGTTGTAACCCAAAATATTCAAACAAAACCATTTCCTGCTAAAAGCCCTGTTCCATTAAAGAATTGTATACTAGGCCTTGCAGCAGCTCATACATGAGCTTGTATTGGTAACAAAACCTTTGGAACAAGAAAACCAAAAGATGCAATAGTTGCAGATCAAGACAGAAAGGGAAAAAAGAAGGTTTGAACAGGAAGAATTGTTGTTGTTCAAGTTAACAATAGACATTTTAAAAGTGACATGTTTGTTTGTTTTTAACAGTGCTAATTTACCCAACAATGAATTTGTTACCTTTAAGGTTTGTTTGATCATACATTGAATGATTGTTGATCATACACTTTATGTTCAATCATCTAATATTTTTCTTATGCATCTTATGTCCATTGTTCTAATGTTGCTTGTATGTGAATAACTACTTATGAACTAGTATGGTTAGACCTTATTCAGCATTGTATACTTTTAAATGTTGAAGTAATATGTTTTGATAAGTTTGACTTTTACAAGTCAATTGGGGTGATGTCTAAAATAATGGAGTACCAGTTTAATATTTTTAAGGATTGGGACCAACATTGATACTTTATTACGTAGACTTTGACATGGGTAAGTGTCATTTGACTTTAAAATTTATCCTACTAGAAAAATAGGGAAATTACAAATTTGGTCCCTGCAAGTTTGGTGGTATTCCTTATTTAATGATGTGTCATATTTTCCGTGTTCCCAAAGTGCTTTCCCTACGCATAACTGGTGTGTTCCCAAAGTGATTTAACACACTATTTCTATTCCATTTTAATAATTCTGGCAACAACTTCAAAAATCACAACATATCAAAAATGATGTGGCAAACTCGCAGCACACGTGGTCAAGAAAACTCTACACAACCACATCTAGTCTTTACAAACGACGACCTTTTGACTGAAATATTAATCTGATTACCCATTCTCTGTGTTTATTTCTTTACAACCGTATCTAAACAATGGCTACGAATTCTCACTTCCTCTAATTTCAAACTTAGCCGCAGCAAAATCCCTAACATTTATCCTCATGCTGGTCTTTTTGTTAATCATCGTAGAAGGTTATTTAAATGTGATTTTGTGTCGTTAGATCCCAGACTTGAGTCAAGAAAATTAGACTCGAGTCAAGAAAATCTGTTATAAATAACTCCTTCACTCTTGGCTCTACTGAGGAGGCTGATAATGTTAAGATCTTGTAATCTTGCAATGGTCTGCTTCTATGTAGTGTTTCGGCGTCGCTTGCTTTTGATTACGTATATAATCCATGCATCACTGATCTATTTTAAAGGCTTCCGCTACTAGAAAAGTCGCATGATGATTTATGTTTTCTCGTAAGTGTTATATTGAGAATGGCCTTTGATCCTAGAAAATCACCGTTTTACAAAGTGGTACAAATTAAGAAAAGCCTAACTTCTGACCTTGAAATTCAAGTATACTCTTCAAAGACATGAAATTGGAGCCTATGTAGGGACCGATTCATTTACTAAAATTTTGCTCATTTTGCCAGTGGAATATATTAGAATGATACCTTCCATTAGCTAGAAAGTAAGAATAGGCAGCTTACTCTTTACAAATTAAACATTGAAGACCATGAGCATCCAATTATAACAACTATAAAAATCCCGCATGGGTTGCATCGAGGTAGGAACTTCTTACAGTCTCTTGGCGGTAGTATTGGTAGTGATAATCTAATGTTAGTACAAATAGATATACCTGGCATTTTGCATCTATAAGGGAGATTATTCGACTCACGTGGGTGTCTTCTTCTTGTATGTAGAGATGATATTGGCTCTAGAGAGTTTACTATATACGAGATGATGAAAGGTGTTCTATGTGGATGGTTAGGTACCTTGTTAATACAGATAAATTTATGACTTCAATTCTTAAACGATGGTCAATTCGGTCAACTGTTTGGAGTATTGGTTTGGGAGAAACGGGAGAGGATCCTTTTTTGGTGATAAACTTATCTAGAAAGGTTGTAAAATATAACCTCATATCAAAGACTATCATTCAGATCTTTGATATTGGATCAAATCAAATGGATGATGATGTTGATGATTATGAGTTCTTTTCACCTTATACAGTTGCTCATAACCCTTCTGAGTTCATTCCATCTTTTGCAAGTGTTTGAGGGATAAAGCTTTGTCACATGTTTGTTACAATTAGATGTTAGAATTACTCCATTAGGTATTGACGGGTCTATCCAATGCCTGACTCATTTAGTTACAAATGTATGAATTTGTTACCTTTTTTGTTGTTTGATCATACCTTCAATGGTAGCCGATGTAACAGTTAATGTTAAAGAATCTAAGATTTTGCTAATGCATCATATGTCAACTTTAAAAATGTTGCTTGAAGTCTTGTACTACTATGTTCTAAAAAGTTTGACTTATACAAGTCTAATTTTAGTGGTGTCCAAAATAATACCACTTTGAATACTACAAGTCAAACTATCCAAAGCTAGTTAAGGGACCAACAGTGATAGTTTAAACTATCCAAAGCTAGTTAATGGTGTGTTTGGTAATGGCTTAAAAATACTTGCATTCCAAAGTCTGTCCCTGTCTATTCAAATTCGCCGTATTCCCTATATAATAATGTGTCAGACTCACATACTCCACCAACAATAATGGGTGTGTTTCCAAAGTGATTTAACACACTATTTCTATTCTATTTTAATTATTCCGGCAACAACTTCAAAAATCACAACATATCGGAGATGATTTCACAAACTTGCAGCAGACGTGCTCGAGAAAACGCTGCACAACCACATCTAGTCTTTACAAACAATGACCTTTTGACTGAAATATTATTTTTATTACCTATTCTCTGTATTCATCTCTTTACAACGTATCAAAACAATGACTATGAATTCTCACTTTCCCTGATTTCACCCTTAGACGCAAGAAAAACCTAACCTTGATCCTCCTGCTGGTATTTTTGCTATCCACCTTATATTTTTATTTGAAAGTGATTTTGTGTCGTTAGATTCCATACTTAACTCAAAAATTACACTATGGATCACTCCTTTGGTTTCGCTAGAGAAGCTGATCATGTTTGGATCTTGTAGTCTTGCAATGGTTTGCTTTTGTGTACTGGTTCGACATGGCCTATTTTTTATTACAGAAAGAAACACATCACTAAGGCTTATACGCCACTACAAAAGCTATCACAAATGACATTTACATAGCATGACTTTAACATACAACGAAAACTAAATCAAATGACTTTTACATAAAATGACTACCATTTTATTACCAAACAAAATAAGGATAAACCACTTATGAAAGATAGAATCATAGAACTATAGGATGTAAATTAAGGTTTAAAGGGTACTTCTAGAATATAATATTTAATTCTTTATGAAGTTAGTCCTTACAATTAGGTTAATATTCAAATCAGCCCTTATTTACTTATATAAAAAATATGAAAATATATTTATACTAAGGCTCGAAAAGCTCGTTGAGCACTCGAGCCAAGAGATCAAAAGCTCAAGCTCGGCTCATTATATGTTTCGAGCCAGTTTATTAGGCTTGAGCTCGGGCTTGAGCTCAATAAAATCTCGGCTCGGTCGAGTCGAGCTTGAAATCGAGCTCGAGTTGCTTGATAAAAGCTTGGCTCGTTTGCAGCCCTAGTCATAATTATGTTCTTTTGAGTGCAAATGTGAAAAGTCTACAAGGGTGATTTTTTTTCACTTAATAAGTGAACCTAAACTATTAATTCCTCTTATTAGAGAGGCTCACAAAACTTGTCTCTTTTAATTAACCGGCTAAAAACTAGACATTTCTAAAACTACCACTTACTAAAAATTAAAAACACCCGCACCCCCAGGTCATCTACAATAAGACGACAAGGTGACACAATTCAACTACACTGCCAAAACACTTTTTTGCCACGTTATGGCAAATATGTTTTCTCTTAACACAACCCTTTCACTCACACATCAAAAGATACACTCTGCATGACTCAAGCTAATGCATCTTTTTTAGACGCACAAATACACAATTGTTAGTTAAAAGGAAAAGAAAATACAAAAAGAACACACAAACAAGCCATGATGTACACCATTCATTGTCATGGCTTAAGTTATGAGTTATGACATAAAGAGGTAACCATATCATGGCTTAAATCCTTGAACTATAACCACCCCATAAAGCTCGATACAATGAGATATGTCAAAGCTGGTTGTGCTCTAATATCTTGATATTACGTATATAATCCATTGACTATTTTGTTTAAAAGGCTTCCGCAACCAAATTACTCGCACGACGATTCAGGTTTTTATAGTATATTGGGATTGGGAATGGCCTTTGATCCTAAAAAATCACGTTACTACAAAGTGGTGCAAGCTGGAAGCACATCTGGTGAGATTGAGATTCAAATTTACTCTTCAGAGACAGGGAATTAGAGGCTATGCAGAAACCGGTTTAGCTAGTTCAATTTTGATCATTTTGATAGTGCAATCTATTGGAATGACACCTTTCATTGGCTAAAGGGGTTGAATAGGTAGCTTAATCATTGCAAACTAAATATTGGAGACCATGACCATCCAATTATGACAACCTTAGACATCCCTCATGGGTTGCATAGGGGAAGGAACATCTTACAGTCTTTTGACGGCTCTTGTAATGATCCAATCTTACTGCTCATGGAAATACCTCATATGTTGCATCTTCAAGGAAAATTTTTCAAAACATGTAGGTGCATGCTTCTTACATGTAGATATGATATTGCCTCTATAGAGTTTACTATCTACGAGATGATGAAAGGGTCTTCTGTCTGGTCGGTTAGGCACCTTGTTAATACTAAGGAATTAATGAATCCACTTCCAGAAGGATGGTCGATTCGAACAAGTGTTTGGAGTATTTGTTTAGGAGAAGGGGAAAATGATTCTTTTTTGGTGATAAACTTATCTAAAAAGGCTGTAAAATACAACCTAATATCAAAAATTATCAATGAGATCTTTGATATTGGATCTCATCAAATGGATGATGATGATGAGGTTGAGTTCATTCCACCTTTTGAAGTTGATCCTAACCTTTATGAGTTTATTTCGTCTCTTGCAAGTGTGTGATTATGAGTCTTTGTAAAATGTTTGTTAGAATTTGATGTTAAAATTATGCCATTGGGTATTTTGGCTTTGTCCAATGCCTAATTACAATTGTAATCTTTTGATTTTTGCAGTAATATGTATTGTTAAGTTTTACTTTTACATGTCAATCATTTGTTTGGTATTTTATATGACAAGTTGGTATGTAAATTACGTGCAACTTCATTTTATAATGGGTTATATCACTAGTTGGGTGTTTTGGCAAAAAGAAAAAATGCAGGAAAAAATAGACCTGAGGGACCAAACGCGCGGGGGTAAACGACGAAAAAATAGAATAGTAAACTGTACCGTAGTATCCTAAGGGTCAGGGACCAAACATGCAACCAAAATTTTAAGTGAAAAGACGATTCTGCCCTTCAATGGAAGGGCGACGTGGCCAAGATAACGACAGAGATAATCGTCGTTAGGCTTAACGAGGCTTCAGGACCAAACGGGCAATGAACAGTTGCCTTTAGGGACCCCGTATGAGAGTCCCCATTATATGTTGACCAAACGGGCAAACAGGGTGGAGTTCAGGGACCAACGGTGCAATTTACCCATTTTTTAAATAAAAAATTAACAATACAAACCTTATAAACCCTCACTTAACAATTTCTACCCAACTCAATCTCCATTACGTTTTTGTCATACGCGGCAAGCAGCGCGTGTATTTTGAAGCGCACCACAATTTTGGACAATAACCATCGGGTCGTTTACTAACCAGATACACTTTTCTTTTAACAAAACACTACGAACAATAAAAAAACATTCACTGCAAAAAAAAACTTAGTTGTTACTGTTACCATTCGGATTGGGAGTCTTGGTTTGACAACATCTAGATTCCTAACGAAGTCAAGAAGCGCATTCAAGTGATACCCGTGTCTACTTGGTGGATTAGTAAGAAGTGCCAGAACTCGATCACATTCAACTCTCAATGCATGAAGAAATGTGATTTATTCGATAGTATTCATTTTTGGTCTTTTTCTTGTTAAATAGTAGATGTTATAGTCGTTTAGTTTGGCCGGTTTAACTTCAAAAACTAGTGTAATTGTGCACTAGCTCCTTGCTAGTCTCTTTTAATAAAACATAGCTAAATCGTATTAGGGAAAGAGATAATCCAACCAATATAGAAAGAAACCTCGACCCTTTTACCAGCTATGAGTAGTTTTCAACTTCATTAACATATTGTCCATAAGTAATAAATATATAATTCGTTACAAGTTATTCTCTGACTCTGAGTTGTTTCATTGATGGTACTTTGTGTACAAGACAATATAATTCAACTAGGTTTTTAATATCGATTGGTAGGTTTACATCAACTTGTTCGTTAAGATATACTATTTGTTCAATTAATTATGTTTGTTGGGAGCTACGACGACGACATTTTTGACTCTTAGATACTCATCCATTTTCCACCCGATCAAGTGTCACTTTCTTCCTATATCAAATACAATCTTGAACGATGTAATGTCGCTTATAATTGTTTTTTTATTGTCTCCTTTTACTTTAAACTGATAGGTGGATTACATCAAACATGTCATAATCCACATATCGGTTTGAAGTTACTAGCAACTCAAATGAAAAGAAGGTCAGAGATGGACATAAAGATCTCCTAGTAATATATAAACCTTAGGATTAGAGATTTTCTAAAGTTTATATGAACTTTGTAAGAGAACTTTACCGGTAAAGTTTATATGAACTTTAGGGGAATCTCAATCATAAACCTTATCCGTTAGCGTTTTATTTAGCAACTCAAAAGTAGAAGTTGAAACTTTTAATCTAATGGTATAGATATGTAAAACATCTAGAATTTGAAAGAAGTAGTGGAGGGTTATGAAAGTTTAACGGTAGCTTTTAACCACTTGCTTATACAGATCGGGATGACATTAAATTGTTGCATAACTTAAGTGAGATGAATTTATTATTAGTAATCTAACCCACCCAATCGTGGACTTGAAATATCTACTATCAAACATGTCTTTCACTTTTGTGAAAGAACTATTTTACTAGTTTACCATCAAGGTTTCAAACTCACGAATATATTTACGACCACGATCGCATCCAAATAGTCTAACAACGGCTACAACGTAAGAGACGTATAAGAAATAATGACAATGAACATTTATCTGTGAATCAAGTGTTGAATTTAAATAACTGTTAACCATTAACACTACGAGTAAGCAATGGATATGGATCATGTTTGTTTCATATGATTAACACACAATAAATAAACAAAAGGGTAATATAGAAAACTAACCCTTGAAGATCAACTGCAAATGAAACTAAGTGGATAAGTTTCCACCTCTACGAGAGCTCACACAAACACGTCCAACGAATGCGCCCGGATGCTAGTCCAACTTCACGTGTATCCCAAACAACCTTTGTCTACCCACACAACCTGAATTAAGTACCCAAACAAACACATTGTACCTGTACTGAAATTCAGAGAATGGAACTAAGGTTTTAACCTAATTCGGTTCTACCGAAAATGACCAATATGAACCGAAAATGCCTAAAACCAAAACCCTAGATGTTTCTAACTATTGTCATGCCTTAACAACTTGTAAACCAACACCTTAAACCTATTGTACAAGACTGGGGATCAAACCACACTTCTTAAACCTCTTTTGAGGTTACTGAAAATCAAAAGCAAGGGAAAAGGTGAAACCGAAAATCAATAAACCCTTAGTTAGGGTTATGGAACTCGGCTAACTTTTAGAGGAGAGGAATGAGGAGAGACAGAAACTGACTTGGAGAGTGTTTGTGATGTATATATGTTGTACATATTGCTTAGGGTGAGGGGTATTTATAGTTTCCAAACCCCAATCATGATAAGTATAGGAAACAAATCATTTACCCTTATCACAACTCTTCTTTCCCTCTTATCTCCAACATACAACGAATCTAGACTCCCTATAGAACCTTAATAGCTGGCTACTACACTTAGGGACCATTAGGATTCGATTCTTGTCGGTTTAAGTCCTTGGTTTACAATTAGAAATGTTACGTGAAGTATTAAACGCATTCTAAGTATTTAACGTGTGTGCCCCCAATAGGCTCACACATTTCTAGTTGTATTGGTGCGTATCCAACTACCATGACCCAACAGCTCCCACTTGGGAGTTGGAGTAGCAGATAGCCTATATACTAACGACAGAAACGTCTAGCAACACTCACACTCATTTTTAAACTAGAAATGTCCGAATAAAGTTTCATAAACTTTCAGAAGTGCCAATGGTTATTTATCTCTTGCTATAATAAATCCTTTGTTCAAATACGTTAAACATGGATATGGATCCTAATCATTTTATTATAGTTTTAATCATTTAGATTTCGTTATAGACTTAATACAGAATATACAAATATACATAGAATCATTTGCATTACCTTTGGTTCGGAACCAAACATTTTTGATTAATTCTGGAGAAGGCCGCAATTGGTATCATCGCACATTAAGTGGAGAATAAATTCTTTGTTGTTTAAGTGTTTGTGAATGTTATGCTTCACATCACTTCCAAATAATAGTGTTATAAAATACTTATCAGGACAACATTTGACATAGAATTAATAAATGATATTCACAAATACCAGAACATACCAGAACTTGTTTGTATTCTCAAGTCTAAGGATGACTTAACTAACCATTTTTGAAATTTTACTTATGACAACGGATTCATAAAGTAAATATTCGAGGGTTGGGGTGTGCAATATGCATCCCTTATGAATATGAGTTTGGTGGGAACCATCCATATATTCAAAGAATATAACCAACACTCACATTTGCCTTATGTAACAATACTTCCATATTGTTAACCGACAATGGACATATTTAGAATGATAAATCATTCAAGGATTAAATATGCAAATATAGGATAAACAATTATTATATGAATGAAAACAAATACCAAGTATCTTTATTCATCAGAAAATAAAATTGTCTTACAATCCCAATTATTCAAACAACTAATAAACACAGATTTACATGAGACTACTAGATGGAAGCATTCCAATATTCTTAGTATGTTCTGAATGCTTTGGAAAAGCCAAGGCTTTAGTAAAAGGATCAGCTAAGTTGTCATCTGTGTAAACTTTTTCTAACTTTATATCACTAAATTCAATAACTTCACGTAGGTAGTGAACTTTGGTACGGTAATGTCTAGCACCTTTAGTGATTCTAGATTCATTAGCTATAGTGATTGCTATAGTATTATCACAATGCATATTAATGGGTTCTTTAATTGTGGGAATAACACCAAGCCCAGAAATGAATTTCCTAACCCAAATGGCTTCCTTAGAAGCATCATAGGCAACAATATACTCAGCTTCTACAGATGAAGTAGCTTTGCTTGACACTCTTCCAATCAACAACACCTCCATTTAAAATGAACAAATATCCAGTCTGAGACTTGAGGTCATCAGCATCTGTCAGATATCCAACATCAGTGTAGCAAGCACCCCTAAGCTCTCGTTTTATATCACCTTCGTAAACTAGAAACATGTCCTTAGAATTCCTGAGATACTTCAGAATGTTCTTAACAGTAGTCTAGTGAAGATCACCTAGATTTTCTTAAAATCGGCTTGTTATGTTCTGAGCGAACGCAACATCAGGGCGAGTACATCTCACATCATACATAATAGAACCCACAGCCAAGGCATATGGAACATTTTGCATGCACTTCAACTCAGTAGGTGTTGAGGCACCTTGTGATTTACTCAATCTAAGCTTTTCTTGCATAGGGATACTTCCACGTTTAGAATTCTCCATGTGATATCGCTTTAAGATTTTTTCGATATAAACACTTTGACATAAACCAATTAACCGCTGTGATCTATCTCTGTAGATCTTGATTCCAAGAATATATGCAGCTTCTCCTAAATCTTTCATAGCAAAACACCTTCCAAGGTAGGATTTTACATCTTGTAACATTGGAATGTTGTTTCCCATGATCAATATGTCATCGACATACAAGATTAGGAAAGTGACATTACTCCCACTAGCTTTTAGATATTCACATGGCTCATCACGATTTTGAGTGAAACCAAATTTCTTTTTTTCATTATCAAAACATTTATTCCATTGCCTTGATGCTTGTTTCAGCCCATAAATGGAACGCTTCAGCTTGCATACCCGGTTTGGATATTTTGGATTGACAAAACCTTTAGGTTGCTCCATGTAGACCTCTTCATAAAGATATCCATTAAGGAAGGAAGTTTTGACATCCATTTTCCAAATCTCATAGTCATAAAATGCGGCTATAGCTATAAGAATCCTAATAGATCTAATGTCTGCAACAGGAGAGAAGGTTTCCTCATAATCAATCCTTGGGGTTTGAGTATAGCCCTTTGCCATAAGACGAGCTTTATAGGTGTGTACAGCTCCATCCATGTTGGTTTTCTTCTTGAACAGCCACTTGCTACCAACGGTTTTGCCATTAGGAGGAAGATCAACTAAGTCCCAAACTTCATTGTCTTTCATGGCCCATATTCATAGCATTTAGCCATTTATCAGACTTAGGGTCTAACAATGCAGCTTTATAGTTAGCGGGTTCACCAAGATCCCCTAACTCATGCTCCTTAGCATCAATGTATAAGAACATACGATCTGGGGCATGTCGTGTCCTTGTGGACCTATGAATGGGAATGATATTACTTTGAGGTTCATCTATTTCTAGACCATCCTCTTCATGATTTAAGCTAGTGTCTATAGAAGGATGCGTATCTTCTTCTTGAATAATTTCAAGATCTTCTAGACTCCTACTTTCTTCTTGAGTTATAAGACTATTCTCTAGGAATTCAGCATTCCGAGCAACAAGTATTTGTTCTCGGGTGGGTAGTAGAAAGAATAGCCTATTGTTTCATTTGGGTATCCTACAAAGATACACTTAATAGACATGGGTTCTAACTTGTCAGGCTTGGTAAGAGTATCTCGCTTAATAAGTGCCTCACAACCCTAGACTTTTAAGTAAGACAGCTTAGAGGCTTGCCCATGCCATACTTCGTATGGTGTCTTTTCAACCTTCTTAGTTAGAACCATATTGAGAATGCGTGCAGTAATGTCAAGGGCATAATCCTAAAAGGACTTTGGAAGAGTTGTTTGACTCATCATGGATCGAACCATATCTAGTAGGGTTCTATTTCTTCTCTCAGACACACCATTGTGTTGTGGCATGTAAGGAGGAGTACGATGGGCGATAATCTCATGATCCCTTAGATGATCCAAAAACTCTTAACTCATATATTGGACCCCACGATCAAAACATAGCGATTTTATGGTCTTACCGAGTTGATTTTCTACTTCCTTTTGAAACACTTTGATAGTTTCAAACACTTCATGTTTATGCTTTAACAAGTAAACATAACCATAACGACTAAAGTCGACGGTGAAAGTGATGAAGTAGCGTGCTCCTTGTCTTGACATGATCTTAAATGGGCCACATACATCGATGTGTATTAGTCCAAGTAGATCTTTGGCCCTTTCCACTTGATGTATGTAAGGTTTTCTTGCCATCTTTCCAGACATACAAGGGACGCATTTTTCAAAAGCCATAAGGTCAGTTGAATTGAGAAGTCCATCATGTTGCAACTTCTCAATGTGTTTCTTGCTAATGTGTCTAAGATGACAATGCCACAAGAGAGCAGAGTCCAAGTTAGACTTGGATCTTTTATTGCTTAAAGCATATATAGAACTAACATTTGTATAAGAATCAGACAAATCAATTTCAAAAATACCATCCCGTAAGACAACACTAAAATAAACCATGTTATTCTTAGAAACTTGAATTGAATTATCCACGAAGCAGTTAACACAACCATCATCATACAAACTGGAAACTAAGATAATCCCTCTAGTAATAAAGGGAGCATAATGATAATTGTTTAAAACAATAACTAATCCGCTAGGGAGAGATAAATGATAGGATCCAATTGCTTCAACTTCTCTACGCTGACCATTGCCTACGTACAAGCTTAAAGCGCATGGCTTCAGTTTCCTACTTCCACTTAGCCCCTGAGTAGTGTTATAGATGTGAGTGCCACAACCAGTATCATAAACCCAAGATTTATTAGGAAAAGTATAGAGTTTTATAGTGAAGATACCTAAACCGCTAGCTCCCTGAGATAGCTTCTTAATCTTTAGCAACTCGGCTAAATACTGAGGATAGTTCCTCTTCCAATGCCCTGTATCCCCGCATTGATGACATATAGAGTCCTTAGCAGGATCTTCCCTCTTGGGTGGAGGGGGAATCTTAGGCTTGGGAGCATAAGCGAGCTTATTCTTCCCCTTCCTTTGATTTTGTCCCCAAGCAGCCAATTGGGGTTGCGGTTTCTTGTGCTTATTGTTGCCTTTCTGGACCTTACCTGCTCGAATAGCATGAAGAGAAGGAGCGTTGTGTTTAGGCAAAGTTTTCTTATAGAGCTTTAGCATAGCATGCAACCCATTAATTGTCTTCCCCATGTTGTGCATATTGTAATTCTGCACAAAACTGTCAAATTCCTTGCGCAGTAAGATCAAAATGAGACTCACTCCTAGGTTAAGTGACACGGGGTGCCCTAAACGCTCTAGATTATCTATATAGCTTTTCATTTTCAAAATGTAAGACCTGACAGACTGCCCTTCTTCCTGCTTGCAAGAGTGAAAATCTCGCACAGTCTGAAGAAGCTCATGCTCTGCTTGTTGAGCAAACAGAGTTTTTAACTCCTTTAGCATGTCATTAGCATGGAGGTTTTCCAGATTTTGTTGGATCTATGGTTCCATGGTCATGAGCATGAGTCCAGCAATCTCTTTTAATCCTTTAATCCAAGAAGTATGAGATGCAATGATTTTAGGAGCAACTTGCTGACCCTTTAGAGCTACATGAGCAGGAGGAAGTGGCTGCTCTAGGTAATTCAACTTATCCTTAATTGATAGTACAATCCTAAGTTGTCGATACCAATCAATAAAGTTAGGTCCAGTCAGTTTTTGTTTCTTGAAGAAACCCCTGAAGACCGAATTGTTAGCTGACAAGGTTGTCATCTACAATTAGAAAAATTTCAAATATTAGTATTGTCGATAATTAAATTCATAAAATAATTAACTACCCAATTAATTACTAATAAGACTAAGATCCAACTTGACCTCCCACTTATTATCGGAGGTCTAGCCAACGTGTAAACAAGTGGGGCAAGAGGTAAGCGATGAGCGTTAATTGCATGGAATGCAACTCTTAGTTTTATGAGACTAATAACATTAGTAACTCACATAGTAATGCCAATAGCATATTTGGTCTCATCTTATACCTCAGGTCTGGGGTCTGACCAGGTAACTCGATTTAAGTCTACCAAAAAAGAACATTCAAAAATTGACATAGATCTGACCTATGAAAAAATTTGCCATGGGTTGGAGAGGCCTTGAGGTCTGACCAGAGAGGTCAAACCAAGTGCATGTGTTCTAATTTTGGCTGGCATAGACTTAAAATTTCACATATGGGTATACACATAAATGTGACAAAATCGTGTACAAGAAGCATGCAAAACAACTTGTAGCACAAAGTTAAGAAAACATTTTGTTAACCTTTTTGGTATAGACATCATTTTGTCAAATGTTCTCGGTCGCTCCATTTTGGACGCACAAAGAAGCGGAGAAACAGGTCAGCGCGAAGCATATTAAAAACCTGATTTCTTTTGCGAAACCTTAGTTACGCCCGCCTTAAACTTCTCTTATAGTTTGTCCATAATGGGTGAGCCGTACTTCCAATTGACTAATGATGCTATTGTATGTTAAGAAACCCCTTTTGTTAACATTAGTTTTATAGTTGCCAATATAGTGGAATTACAAATTGATCAAACCCTATATTGTACTCCTACATGCATCTGAAGACACAAGTAATTCCAATAATTCTCTCATATGCCGAAGCATGTAGTGGGTCGGGATAAGATTAAAGATCAATTCAACCCTATATTGCGCACATAAAAACTAAGATTACACAAGAAATCAAATTTAATAGTTTAATGTCTATATTAAATTTTGTCCAAAAACCCCCTTTTCGTAAATAACACATAACTGGTCACAAGGAGTATGCTTATATGTGTTAATATTAGACATGTTCAATCCAAATTTCTCTATAAGTATAAGTCCATTTTTTTTAAGAGTTTCATAAAGTCGATTTTGCAAATATTGAACATCACATGGCATATCACATATAAGCACTTAAAACAAACAGAAAATTGAAGTAGTAGTGAAGACAGACTCTTATATTGAAAGCAGTAAATCATATAATGCCTCGAGTTCTCAAAAAAGTCTTCCCCAATCAGAGAACCATAAGACTCTTACTAGGTTTTCTGCTAAAGTACCTAGATCGCCACATCCATCATATAGCATGATTGCGTGAGTCTTAAGGCCGAGATAAAACAAGAATAGAATAACATGGCAGCTTAATTAACTTTTGATTTTAATTTATTCTTCTTTTTATCATATAATCATTAGAATTGATTCTAGGTGTTTATTCATTATTTATGGCAAGTATTGCTTATAATTGCCATAATTTTTCAATAAAACAATAAAACTAGATTTCATGCATCCCTAGCGTGTTTAATTATGTGTGTAACCCATAAAACACCAAACGAGTTGGATATGATACCACTGCTAAATTTAAATAACTGTTAACCATTAACACTATGAGTACGCAGCGGATATGGATCATGTTTGGTTCATATGATTAACACACAATAAATAAATAAAAGGGTAATATAGAAAACTAACCTTTGAAGATCAACTGCAAATGAAACTAAGTGGATAAGTTTCCACCTCTACGAGAGCTCACACAAACATGTCCAACGAATGCGCCCGGATGCAAGTCTAACTTCACGTGTATCCCAAACAACCTTTGTCTACCCACACAACCTGAATTAAGTACCCAAACAAACACCTTGTACCTGTACCAAAATTCAGAGAATGGAACTAGGGTTTTAACCTAATTCAATTCTACCAAAATGCCCAAAACCAAAACCCTAGATGTTTCTAACTATTGTCATGCCTTGACAACTTGTAAACCAATACCTTAAACCTGTTGTACGAGACTGGGGATCAAACCACACTTCTTAAACCTCTTTTAAGGTTACCGAAAATCAGAAGCAAGGGAAAAGGTAAAACCAAAAATCAATAAACCTTAAGTTAGGGTTATCGAACTCGGTTGACTTTTAGAGGAGAGGAATGAGGAGAGATAGCAATTGACTTGGAGAGTGTTTGTGATGTATATCTATCATACATATTGCTTAAGGTGAGGGGTATTTATAGTATCCAAACCCCAATCATGATAAGTATAGGAAACAAATCATTTACCCTTATCACAACTCTTCTTTCCCTCTTATCTCTAACATACAACGAATCTAGACTCCCTCTAGAACCTTCATGGCCGGCTACTACACTTAGGGACCATTAAGATTCGAGTCTTGTCGTTTTAAGTCCTTGGTTTACAATTAGAAATGTTACTGATATTCGTCAAATACAACCCTTTTAATATATATATATATATATATATATAAAAAATACGTAAGCAAAGTATCTTACAAATTATTCTTAGGAAAGAATAATAAGTAATCAACACGGGTATCGTTCTCCTCGGTGAGAGGTGAATGGAAATTTACGGTTATGTTGGGAATCGAGCTTTAATGTCATAAAAGATTTGGATTTGGATTCTATTTCTACTAATGATAATGTAAAAAACATATAAAGACAAGTAAACAATTAAAGTATTTAAAGATTAAGCACGAAAAACGAAAAAGTTAACGGGAATTTAAAAACGCGACATTTAAGCAAGTAATTCAAATTTTAACCCTACAAACTCAAATTTAATTTCTAAAAATCCTAAATGACTTAAAATAATTTTAGAAAAAACAAATATATTTTTTTTTACTTTTATTTTATTTACTAAGAATTAAAAACAGAGTTAATCTAAATAAATCATTAAAAATAGTAAACTAATTTTATAAAAATCTAAATTTTTTATAAAAAGTACTTTAAACAGTTTAGAAGCTAAGAAAAATATAAACTGGAAATAAGCTAAACGAATAAGCTGCTAAATAAGCTGGCTAATTAAAACTGCTAAAAATGGTATAAAATTAAACTGGCCCAAGGGTCTAACTGTAAAGACCCAAGGGCGCAGTTGGTTGTGGTATGTGTGTTAAAAACGTTGGTGTGTTGAGGGAGAGGTCACAGGTTCGAAACCCGTGGCCTTTCTTTTTTGACAAACATTTTTTTTATTTCTTTTTGAAAATAGTTAAATATAAGACGAAATAAGCAACTTTAAAAAAAGAAATTTTTGACAAGACTTAAAAATAAGCTAACAAAAGCAATCAAAACTAACAGTTTGCTTAATAAGGACTAATAGGCATTTGGCTTAAACAGTTTGGTCTTGTTAAGACTTAATCAACAACAAGAAAACAAGGAAGCTAAGATTAGTTAAACACCTAAACCTAATAAGCAATTAATACTAGAAATAAGCAAAGAAACTAAGCTAAAAGACTACTAAAAATACTCAAAGACAGCAGACCCACAAACTATATCAAAAGGACTTTTGACAGCTTTTAAGCTAGAATTAAAGGCACATAAGCTCTCATCTTGGGCTAAAAGCTTCAAACAGATCAAGATTAATACTAGAGGACTCAAATAAGCTAAAGATTTGGACCCTAAAAAAATTTTAAAACTAAAATTAAACAAAAAGGATTTAAGAAATAAGTCAAGAAAGAAAGATCAAAGTGACAGATACTACTAACTACTTTTGGCTTTTGGAATTTAAGACATATTTGAAACTTAATTTTAAAAACTAAAAAAGCAAAACTAAAGAAAACTTAAAACAAATCAAAACCATAAATTAATAAGCAAAATTAAACCAAACTTAAGCTGATTAAACCACTAAGAAAGCTAAAAATTCAAAATAAATCAGTTTGCAAACATGAAAGACTATGCTAAATGACTCTTCTTGCAAATGAAATTTTAAACTTCTAAAATTACTTTGACATTCAAACAGATTAAACTCAGACTATTATAAGCCAAATTAAACCAAACTCAACTCAAATTAAACTAAGGTAGGACTTTAATTAACCTGCTTAATCAGACCCTAAATCCCCAAATCACTTAACTATTTTTTAAACAAAAGAGCTTAAAAAACTATACCAAAATAAAGGATATTAGAACAGATACTTAGACATGCATTTGAGACACAAATTAAACACAAAAACCACATTTCAAATGGATTTCTAAGGCAATTTGGCAAATAAGCCTTTTGAAAAACTTTTGAAACTGCAGACTTGGCAAATTGATAAACAACCCTTAAACTAGACAAAACTACTTTTAAGCTAATGAAAACTAGATTGTAGACTAAATAAGAGCTTATTAAATCTGACACAAGTTCCAAAAGCAACACAAGCAGTCTTAACTGCTTGTGCCAAACACCCCTTTAAAACCTTTAAATCCAATTTTAAGCTAAGTCAGCTTACAATAAGCTCTAAATTGATAAAACAGATGAAATACTATGATAGTAAAAGACAATTAAGCAAGAAACTAAAGAGAATAAGCATTAATCAATACGCTACACTAATGAGCAATAATGACTAAAAATGGACAGATTTTAAGAAAACTTAAGCTAAACACTTATAAGCTATAAGATAGGCATATTAAGCTAAACCTAGGCAGAATAAGCATATATAAGCAATAAAAAGCACAATTAAGCAGAATGATAAGCAAAAATAAGAAAATAAGCTAGAAAGTTAAATGAGATCATACCATAATCCTAGCTCAAACAGGGATAAAAACAGATGCTCAAATGAGTTAATCTACAAGCTAGCTTAATAATAAGCTCTGAATAAGCCCATGAGCCCATCCAGATATGGCTTATCTTACCATTGGCTTATTCAATCAATTTTTGAATTGTCTAAATCAAAATCTTATTCACTTAAGCTTTAGCAAAGATTAAGTGAATATGCAGTAGCTTGTAAGTAAAGGAGAGCTTATTAAAGCTTATAAATCATATGTAAACTTAAACTCAACCAAATGCTTAAAAGTAAAGATAGAATTAAAACTCATTTAAAAAGAAAAAACAAAATTTTATTAATTAAAAGTTTATTACAAGATAAAGAAAAGCAAAAATTACATAAAAGATATAAGCTGAAATAAGCAATTCTACTAAGCTACTCCTACTCCTAGATGATTTCAACTGTGTGATTACAAGCCTATTTATAGTGAGGGAAAGATCCTTCTAGAGCCTGAGGACGCTCCCCATTCCATCAATCATAGCCCTTAGATTCAATCTTCATCATCTGAGCCCTTGGTTATAAGCCACGTCCCATCCACCAATCATACAGCTACGGATTGCTAGCGTGTCAAGTAATATGTCAGATGGTGTTAGAGATACGGCTTCTAGAAGCCAGGGATGCGTATGTGGGTGAGTGGTTTTAATTACCCTGTGTGTTTAGTGTAAAAGAGAGGGAAATGAAAAAGAAGATCCACAGTAAAATTTGACTCCAATTGTTTATAACTGTTGACTTTTGACCAGATATTTGGTTTGGGCTTTAGTTAATTGTTGGGCCAGATTTAGGATTTAGGATTTAATATGTATAAGGCTTAAGGGTTGATAAGTATAGATCTTAATGGGCTGACTCGGCCTATTAAAATGGGTACGGGTTGGTCCATTAAGGATGTATACGCATTCGGCTTTGGTTTTCTGTGCTCTTTCCATTCTCGTTCTCGGTTTTGTCCATTTTGCTTGATTTTTGTCCTTTTGTGATTTATCCGTTACATGCAAAGCATAATAACCAAAACACACATATACATTGTATTTTTCATCTGTTTTAGGTCATTTAGGGTCATTTTATTAGGTAAAAGGGTACGTGTAATTAAGCGCATACCAAAATACCCCATACAAAGCTATTATCGTGTCCTCACGCAATGTCATAAATACAAGCTTAGAAAACTAAAAATTTCAACCCCCTTAGACTAATCACCTTGAAAAGTAGCAAAGTGCTCATCTAAAGATAGGGATGGCAAAAGCACCCAAAACCGATGGGGAAAACCGAAACCCGAACCGGTTGGGTCGGGTTCGGGGGCGGGTTGGCGGGTTCGGATGCGGGTACGGGTATTGATAAAAGAATTTAGCCGGGTACGGGTTCGGTGACGGGTTTTGATAATACCCGCCCCGATTACCCATACCCGTACCCGTATCCGTTTACCCGAATTCGTACCCGCTTTATTGTTATTATAATTAATTAAAGTATATATATTATTACATATAATTTATTCCATTGTATTTTTTATATAACTATTTCTATTATTTAACACATTTGAATGTTACATAAATTATTCGAAAGCGCTAAATCGTCTAATACGGTATTTGTTTTCTTTAACTTTTAAAAAATTTGAATATATAAGGGTGTTTTGCTTTATTTTTTCGTGATCTTTAGTGTGGACTTAATCTTATACCCATCATTTTTTATAAAAAATATTCAATGGGAATAACCCGATACCCGGGGAACTAAAAAAAAACTGATGGATAATATAACCGGGTACCCAACGGGTAATGGGGCGGGTACGGATGTGGATATTATAAACGGGTGCGGGTACGGGTACACTAAAACCCGCCCCAAATATAAAAATTCCCGGGGAATAAACCCCCGTTTGGCCACGCCATATCTGAAGAGGTATAAGAAATCACCAGTTTTGAAAAGCCCCTTGGTATTTGAATGTTACATAAATTATTCGAAAGCGCTAAATTGTCTAATACGGTATTTGTTTTCTTTAACTTTTAAAAAACTTGAATATATAAGGGTGTTTTGCTTTATTTTTCCCCCACCCCAAACCAAGTTTAAAAACAAAATCATTGTTAAATACAAGTTAAAATGCTAACACTACTCATAAATGCTAATTGTGAATGCGTTGCTACTTTTTGCTCTCTTATTTCCTAAATCCTCTAAAGATTTTATTATTATTATTTGTGACAAATAAATTAATGTCTTATTAATATAAAGTAAACCCAGTTTAGACCATAATTAGTTTGAAATCCTTTCCTAAAGAGACGATATGGTGAGAATAAGGTCCACATTAAGGTTCTAATTTCGCATGATTTAGGGGTTATCCTTTTTAAATAACCCTAGAGTCGAAATTTGGCTTTATTATTATTATTATTATTATTATTATTGCAACATTATTAAACCTTGGTCCTTTAAACAACTGCCACATCGGTATGCGAGCCGACCATGGTCCAGGAGTCTTATTTCGACCTCGGTGATCCTTGACCTTTTAGAAGGCTGCAACATCGGTTGTGAGCCGGCAAGATGCAACAAACTTTTATCAGTCTCGGATTATTACTATGTGCCTTATTTAGAAGACTGTCACATCGGTTGTGAGCCGGCAAGAGGCAGTAAACTTTTATTAGCCCACAGTTTTTATTATTATTACCTCCACCCTTTAAACGACTACCACATCAGTTGTGAGCCGGCAAGAGGTAGTGGTCTTATTTCGGCTTCGGTTTATTACATAACTTATTATTATTAGCCAAATTTCAAGTCTTGTGGTCTTTTAACTACCTAGACAATGGTAGCGAGCCATCAGGAATCGGTAGCCTATTTCCCCACAACACTGACAAAACCTCAATGTGTACCTTAATTTCACCAGAAGGAATCTCTACGAAGTGATTTAAACTAAGAATCGCAAAAACCTAAAGTAACTTTATTTATTCAACAATTATATAACGTTTATTAAGCTGGTGGGAGCAAAAAGCCACAATTAACCTCTATGAGCCTTAAAGAGATCCAACTACTCTATGTTTAGCATCTAACTTATATAAAACTCTATCATTTCTCGTTCTTCGCAAATTTAAAATCTTTAATAAAAAGATCCGCGAATGCTTAGTCTAATAAAACAAGCTTTGCATATTTAAAGTCTATCATGGAAACTTGCAAACTCTTGGCTTTTTCAAGCTAGAATTCGCGTTTTAAAGCTTCTTGTATAAAAGACTAGCAAAAGCTTAAATTTATATAAGTTAAGGGGCAAGCTAGAGCGCAACATGCTCGATCAAGTCAAAATTTATTCCTTAAAAAGACAAAACTACGTGTCAAAACACTTATTCTATTTTTGAAATTTTTTTAATTTTGGCATATTTTTGCTATTTTTGGTGGAAAAACGGGGTTACGTGAAGACAAGGCAAATGCAAGTAAGATCGAATCGAAAGATCCCCCCATACTAGAACTACACATTGTCCTCAATGTGAGACTGTCACCCCCATACTAATTTCAAGGCATAATCTAAATATTAAGGGGTCTCTACGCAAATCTAAAGCCGTTTATTAATTATGCTAATAGATAAACGTTTAATCAATAAGATCTAGGATATCGGATTCCCATATATAATCATGTGAAGGATTGAAGATCGAGTGGACGATGGACAAAACCACGAGCACGAGAGTCTTCATAATCCGGGCAATCCTAGACATAAAACCACAAAACACGAAAAATAAGAAAGGAAAGGGCAAGCCTCCTTACATCACACTTATTAATAAATATTAATATACTACTACTAAGGATAAGCATGGGTTTCCACTCACGAAGCGCTTGTTTTTGTACGAGTCTCTAGCTTGACTCTTCCCATATCATCGTAATATTAAGGACGAAACAAGTGGAAGAGTAAACTTCCAACGTACATTCAAATGCCACCGGCTTTAAAGAAGAAAAATGAAAAGCGGAGATGTCGGGGTCAAAAATGATATCCTCACTCCCGGAGGAGAGAAGAAGAGAAGAATTCACCGAATAGGTGAAATAAGGAAGAAAAATTCGGATAACATATGCGAAGGAAAGATAATGGCGATCCTCAAAGGGTAGGCTCACATATGTAGGAGAAAATTTTTTCTCATGAATCCCGGGGTCGAAAACTTTGTCCTCGGTCATCAAATCATCAATTGGAGCATCGTACAAAATCTTCTTCCATTCATTTCCTTTAGATTCCAAATCGAATAAATCATCATTCTCTTCGAGAGGCGGTTCATCGGTGAACCCCTTGAGAATGGAAACAACACATATCATTGGTGTAGATGAATCACGGTGAAGTAAAAGCTCAACATCGTCACTAGGAGTGAAACACTCATCCTCATTAGAATCGGAAAGAGGTGTGACAAGGAAAGTCGACTCATCAAGGTTGGAATCATAAGAATCCTTGCACTCGATGTCCTCTAACACCTCATCAAAAAGAGGATTTACGGCACTAAAGATGTATTCGTCATTGAATTCTAAAAGAGGGTTCAAGTAAATTTTAACATTTTCTTACGAACGTCCTCATCGGATAGTGACTCATCATTACTAGAGGTAAAATCATCATTTAAATCGAAGAGAGGGTTAGAGAAAGTCATGGATTTTTCCTCATAAACTTTAATGGGAGAGAAATCATCACACGGAGGTAAATCACACTCACTATCACTCCGGGATGTATCTTCGGACTCACTTGGGATTAGAACAAGGTCCTCAACACTAGACTTTATGAATTCATCCGATTCCTTTTCAGGAACAGTGTTAAGTTCCTTATTCCCCATGATGAGAGAGTCCTCGGGCTCTAAAGTCGATAAAACGGGTGTGATTGCAATAGACGGAGGAAGTTTAGAAATAATATCTCTTAATGGAATCGAACTCTCCTCATCATCGTCATCATAAAAATAATTGAAACGTCGCAAAGGCTCGGTAGTATAGGTACTAAGTTTCGCCGCCTGCTCTAGTTGCTGAAGTTCTTTCTTTTTATTAATCTCAATACTCATTCCATTGAATTTACCTTTAAGCTCATCAATCATATTTTCACATTCCCTTCTAAAACGAATATCAATTTTCTCATTACGATAATCTTTAATCCATAAGTCATTACTTAAACTTAACATTTCATCTAAATAATGCTGCTTAAGATCCTCCATTTCTTGGAGACTCATTTCTTGAAGAGGTGATTGATCGATGCTAGCCGTCTGCTTTTGTTGAAGAAACTTTTCACAAAATGATTGCATCATTAGAAAAAGTTCATTCTGTAACTCATCTATTTTATCCCATCCATTATGTACATCACTTATCCTTTTCTGATTAAGATCTTCTTAATGATTTATGGAATACTGCGGGGGTTGGTCAAAACCGGAATAGCTAGAGTTATAGATAGGATTAGGCTCAAAGTAGTTTTGATTCATCGGTTGACATTGAAAACTTTCATGAGGACCCCCACAACTTTCACAACAAAGATATTGTTGTGGAAAACTCGATGAATTTTGTGGATAATAGTTATCACTGTAGTTTTGATTGTAGCTCGGTTCCTGCTCATAGATAAGCGGGAACTGTGGTGGACAATCATAACCAAAGTGAGAATCGTTCCCATATAATTCACATAAGTATGTCTCGTACTGGGGCTGTGGAGGTTGATCATAAAAGTCGGGTGTTTTATCGTAAGGAAAAGGATTAGGGTCATGGACAAACTCGTTTCCGGCTCCTACAATGCTACAACTTGGACAATTTCCACCGTTAAACGGACCTCCACACCACGAGTAACCAAAATGGTTATACGAAGACATGTCGAAGAATTAAACGGATAAGAGGATAAAGAAGATAAGAATTAAACGATATAAGAGGATAAAGAAGAATATTTATAGATTTTTCAAATAGAACATAAGAAATAAGAAAGAAAAATATTTTTGGTATTTTTTAATATTTATAAAAGAAAAAGAAAAATAAAAATTAAATGGAAAATATTTTTGAATTTTTATATTTTTAATAAGTACGAAAATAAACTTTCCGAAAAAGGATCTTAATAAATAATGTATAACAATATGTGGTAAGTATTCACGCCTGTCATGCGGGTGACCCGGGTTTGATCCCCGGCAACGGCGCCATTTTGATATTCGTCAAATACAACCCTCTTAATATATACATATATAATATACGTAAGCAAAGTATCTTACAAATTATTCTAAGTAAAGAATAATAAGTAATCAACACGGGTATCGTTCTCCTCGGTGAGAGGTGAATGGAAATTTACAGTTATGTCGGGAATCGAGCTTGAATGTCATAAAAGATTTGGATTTGGATCCTATTTCAACTAATGAAAATGCAAAAAACATATAAAGACAAGTAAACAATTAAAGTATTTAAAGATTAAGCACGAAAAACGAAAACGTTAACGGGAATTTAAAAACGCGACATTTAAGCAAGTAATTCAAATTTTAACCCTACAAACTCAAATTTAATTTCTAAAAATCCTAAATGACTAAAAATAATTTTAGAAAAAAGAATTATATTTTTTTGACTTTTATTTTATTTACTATGAATTAAAAACGGATTTAATCTAAATAAATCATTAAAAATAGTAAACTAATTTTATAAAAATCTGAAAATTTTATAAAAAGTACTTTAAACAGTTTAGAAGCTAAGAAAAATATAAACTGAAAATAAGCTAAACGGATAAGCTGCTAAATAAGCTTTAATAAGCTGGCTAAGTAAAACTGCTAAAATGGTATAAAATTAAACTGGCCCAAGGGTCTAACAGAAAAGACCCAAGGGCGCAGTTGGTTGTGGTGTGTGTGTTAAAAACGTTGGTGTGTTGAGGGAGAGGTCACAGGTTCGAAACCTGTGGCCTTTCTTTTTTGACAAACTGTTTTTTTATTTCTTTTTGAAAATAGTTAAAGATAAGACGAAAATAAGCAACTTTAAAAAAAGAAATTTTTGACAAGACTTAAAAATAAGCTAGAAAAAGCAATCAAAACTAACAGTTTGCTTAATAAGGACTAATAGGCATTTGGCTTAAACTCTTTGGTCTTTTTAAGACTTAATCAACAACAAGAAAACAAGGAAGCTAAGATTAGTTAAACACCTAAACCTAATAAGCAATGAAGACTAGAAATAAGCAAAGAAAATAAGCTAAAAGACTACTAAAAATAATCAAAGACAGCAGACCCAAAAACTATATCAAAAGGACTTTTGACAGCTTTTAAGCTAGAATTAAGGGCACATAAGCTCTCATCTTAGGCTAAAAGCTTCAAACAGATCAGGATTAATACTAGAGGACTCAAATAAGCTAAATACTTGGACCCTAAAAAGTTTTAAAACTAAAATTAAACAAAAAGGATTTAAGAAATAAGCTAAGAAAGAAAGATCAAAGTGACAGATACTACTAACTACTTTTGGCTTTTGGAATTTAAGACAGATTTGAAACTTAATTTTAAAAACTAAATAAGCAAAACTAAAGAAAACTTAAAACATATCAAAACCATAAATTAATAAGCAAAATTAAACCAAACTTAAGCTGATTAAACCACTAAGAAAGCTAAAAATTCAAAATAAATCAGTTTGCAAACATGAAAGACTATGCTAAATGACTCTTCTTGCAAATGAAATTTTAAACTTCTAAAATCACTTTGACATTCAAACATATTAAACTCAGACTATTATAAGCCAAATTAAACCAAACTCAACTCAAATTAAACTAAGATAAGACCTTAATTAACCTGCTCAATCAGACCCTAAATCTCCAAATCACTTAACTATTTTTTGAACAAAAGAGCTTAAAAAACTATACCAAAATAAAGGATATTAGAACAGATACTTAGACATGCATTTGAGACACAAATTAAACACAAAAACCACATTTCAAATGGATTTCTAAGACAATTTGACAAATAAGCTTTTTGAAAAACTTTTGAAACTACAGACTTAGCAAATTGATAAAACAACCCTTAAACTAGACAAAACTACTTTTAAGCTAATGAAAACTAGATTGTAGACTAAATAAGAGCTTATTAAATCTGACACAAGTTTCAAAAGCAACACAAGCAGTCTTAACTGCTTGTGCCAAAACCCCTTTAAAACCTTTAAATCCAATTTTAAGCTAAGTCAGCTTACAATAAGCTCTAAATTGATAAAACAGATGAAATATTATGATAGTAAAAGACAATTAAGCAAGAAACTAAAGAGAATAAGCATTAATCAATAAGCTACACTAATGAGCAATAATGACTAAAAATGGACAGATTTTAAGAAAACTTAAGCTAAACACTTATAAGCTATAAGATATGCATATTAAGCTAAACCTAGGCAGAATAAGCATATATAAGCAATAAAAAGCACAATTAATCAGAATGATAAGCAAAAATAAGAAAATAAGCTAGAAAGTTAAATGAGATCATACCATAATCGCAACTCAAACATGGATAAAAACAAATGCTCAAATGAGTTAATCTACAAGCTAGCTTAATAATAAGCTCTGAATAAGCCCATAAGCCCATCCAGATCTGGCTTATCTTCCCATTGGCTTATTCAATCATTTTTTGAATTGTCTAAATGGAAATCTTTTTCACTTAAGCTTTAGCAAAGATTAAGTGAATAAGCAGTAGCTTGTAAGTAAAGGAGAGCTTATTAAAGCTTATAAATCATATGTAAACTTAAACTCAACAAAAATGCTTACGAGTAAAGACAGAATTAAAACTCATTTAAAAAGAAAAAATGAAATTTTATTAATTAAAAGTTCATTACAAGATAAAGAAAAGCAAAAAATTACATAAAAGATATAAGCTGAAATAAGCTATTCTACTAAGCTACTCCTACTCCTAGATGATTTGAACTATGTGATTACAAGCCTATTTATAGTAAGGGAAAGATCCTTCTAGAGCCTGAGGACGTTCCCCATTCCATCAATCATAGCCCTTAGATCCAATCTTCATCATCTGAGCCCTTGGTTATAAGCCACGTCCCATCCACCAATCATACAGCTTTGGATTGCCAGCGTGTCAAGTAATATGTCAGATGGTGTTAGAGATACGGCTTCTAGAAGCCAGGGATGCGTGTGTGGGTGAGTGGTTTTAATTACCCTGTGTATTTAGTGTAAAAGAGAGGGAAATGAAAAAGAAGATCCATAGTAAAATTTGACCCCAATTGTTTATAACTGTTGACTTTTGACCAGATATTTGGTTTGGGCTTTAGTTAATTATTGGGCCAGATTTAGGATTTTGGATTTAATATGTATAAGGCTTAAGGGTTGATAAGTATAGATCTTAATGGGCTGACCCGACCCATTAAAATGGGTACGGGTTGGTCCATTAAGGATGTATACATCTTCGGCTTTAGTTTTCCGTGCTCTTTCCATTCTTGTGCTCGGTTTTGTCCGTTTTGCTTGATTTTTTTCCTTTTGTGATTTATCTGTTACCTGCAAAGCATAATAACCAAAACATACATATACATTGTATTTTTCATATGTTTTAGGTCATTTAGGGTCATTTTATTAGGTAAAAGGGTATGTGTAATTAAGCACATACCAGTTACGTGAAGTATTAAACGCATTCTAAGTGTTTAATGTGTGTGCCCCCTATAGGCTCACACAAGTCTAGTTGTATTGGTGCATATCCAACTACCATAACCCAACATCAAGCCCACACGAAAATACAATAAATTTGTTTAGCTTGAAAATGTCTGATATAACATATAACGATAACATGATAATTAAAGAACATGCATTTTTAGGAAAAAGGTGTTTTCGATCTACAATTTTTTTTTGCTAGCAAATGAGTAGACGTGCACAAACCGGTTAACCTGTTCGGTTCGGTTTCAGTCAAACAGGAACTGTTTCAGGTCAAACCCTGTTCGAGCCGGTTTGGCTCAAACCGGAACCGGTTTGGAACCGGTTCATTACGGTTAACCAGTCAAACCGGTTTGGACCAGTTCCTTTTTTTTCATTTATCATTTTTGTAGTTTTATACACAATACACTGAATAATCTTCAACTTTTATTTAATTGAAAACCTAATACATCAAAAACGAAATACATCGGAAAGGAAATACAACACAAGACATCGGAATTGAAATTGAAAATACAACATAATAATCAGTTTATTCGTAATCATCATAGCCATAGTTCATCATATCATAATCAACCTATTCTCCTCCCGAACCCGAACCGGACATCGTGCCTTCGCTGCTAGCAACGTCTAGTGCAATTTCTTCTTCGGATAGTGGAATGGCTTCATTTTGTTGCACCTCGACATCCAAGATCTCTTTTTCAAAGTCTATGGGCTTTCAAGACCGGATTTGTGTTGTTTATGCTCTTGAGCGTCCAAGTGATCCTTTAAACACATACACATCTCTAAGGATGCCGGAGTGAGTCTTGTTCTTCGGATTGACAACACCCTCCCACTTGTTGAAAATGCGGATTCAGAAGCTACCGAAGTAGCTTATACACTTATTATATCCATGGCCATGCGGGATAGAATGGGATACATTGATTCCTTTGCTTTTCAAAAACCTAAGAGATCAAAAGTTGCAAACGCACTGTTATCAAGAAGTGTGACAAAATCCGAGTTGACATATTGCTCATATTCAGAGGACAATGTAGGATCGTTTCTTGCCTTTTTTTCTTTCTATGTTCTTGCAACCGGTTTAGCAAGCCGGTCATTTGAGTCCCCCCGCCACTCGTCCTCGATGAAGAAGCCCCACTACTTGATTCAGTTGTTAGGTTATCATATTTTGCATAATAAATATTATACAAACATTCCAAAGAGTCGTTGAACCATTTTTTTGCCTTAGTTGACATAACTGATTCGATAAAAAATAGTCTATATAAATAAAATATATATAACTAAATTTATCAACTAGTAATGTAAAGAGAGTCTCACTGTTCGATAAAGACAAAATACTTTAGAAAAAATAATAGTCTGATCTTCCGAGTGTCGTTTTCCACGTCGAGAGGATGATTGAAATTAAGAGGATGTTTCGTTTGATGCTTGATGGCAAATATGTGGTTTTGGTTTTAATAATAAAAATATTATACAAAAATTATAATAAAGCTAAATAATACTAAACAAGGGCATGGCGCTAAATAACAATAACGACAATGACAATAATATTTTTATTACTTAAAAATTTAAAAACTAATTTTTAATTCTAAGATTTTAAACTACAAGATTATACTAAATATGATCTAAAAGATATAAATGACGAATATGCTTGCTAAGTGACGTGAAATGTTCATTAAGTGCGGGTTTAGGTTTAACGAATTAAAATGACAAGTAAAATGAATGCTTATAAAAAATAAATGACAGAAAATTAAATTGCAATTAAAAATAAATGACGGAATGTAAATAAAAAAAAAAAAAAAAAACAATTACTTATAGACTAATTATTTTGTAAATTCTTTTAACCTGCACTGTATTCCAAATCACTAATACATAACAAGCATCTAATAAAACTATCACTAATCATAATGATAAATTAAGCTAAGCAATAGATTTATACTAAAGCTACACTAATTAATTGAAAAATGATAGAAAATGAGACCGAATTGAAGAGCATCAATTAAACGAATACCACCCGATTTTATTTAGCTAGAAATAATTAAGAATTCGGTCTAGCTAAATAAACACTTAAGCTCCACGCCTCATGAGTTGACCGGTACAGCGAAACAAATAAAACACTCAAACTGTTAAGACAATCAATAATTGGCTTGAAAAAAAAAAAAAAAAAAAAAAAAAAAAAAATAAATTATATTCCATCAGTGGGCTATTATTTCCTAAATCTAAGTTGCTAGAACTAAGCTAAACAATACCGAAATGAAATGATCTCTATGTCGATTTTATACTATCTCGAAACCTAAACAAGAATTAAGGCAAAACTAAACTTAAATCACATACTAAAAAGGGAATAAGCTAAACATGCTTAAACCGAAATAAGCCGTTTATGATTTTAGCTATCCTAATGCCCCTTAGTACCTTGTAACCAAAATTAAACCATGAGCTAAACTCGAAACTAAATCTGAACTAAGCTGCAAACTCGAAATCAAATTAAGCCACATATCGAAGTCCGTCTACTGTTATAACCAAATAATAAGCTACTAAATGAACAAATAAAAAAAATAAAAATAAAAATAAAAAAACACTAAAACATAAGCAGAAATAAGCCAAAATCAGCGGCAACCTAAAACTAACTTCAACCACACTAACAATAAGCTATAAGGCATCGAGAGAGATTAATAAGCTAAAATCGATAAGACACAAATGGAAGGAATCACAATCGAAACCTGGAATCCTTAACTACTCGCGAAAAAAAACAAAAACAATCAACAAACAAAACAATATCCCCGAATTCATTAGAATAACCAAATCCAACCATTCGTTCCAATTATGGATCAAACATAATAACATATTTCGAATAGAACAATTAAACAATAGAAAAACTAAAAATGATTTAGATCCCTAAATGCTACTTACTAAATCTTACTTTATTTCTATGCTACTGCTCTATAATATCGAAGAATATTAAAAAAATATGAAAACTAAAGATAAGATAAACAAGTGCTGCTTTGGGATATTTTCCCCCCCTATCTAAAAGTAATTAAAAAATATAGGAAAAAAAAGGAAATGAAAAATTGAATCTCTCCTCTTCTCGTCTAGATGCACCTTGACTCTCCTTCTTTATATCTTTAATCAACGACGTCCATTTTAAGCGAAACTCACAAGGGGTTTTTCTTTCTTCAATGGCTTCATGTTTTTTTTAATCATTTGTTGTTCGGGGCCGGATAACACTTAATCTTGGGCTGAGGTGTTGGACTTGTTCAATTAATAGCATATGGAATTGAGCATATAATAAATACTGGGTCGGTCCGACCCAATTTAAATGGTGTCGGGCCGGCCAATAAAATAGATGAAAGCAACGCGACTCGGAATCTCGTGCTTGGTTTTAGCGCTTTGTCTATTATTTGTCATTTACTTGACTATCCGTTACCTGCTATACACAAACACAAAAACAAGCATATATTTGCCCATTTTAATTAGGTTTTGGTCTTTTGAGTTCGTTTTTCATGGTAAAAGGTATGTATAAAATAGCGAACACCAAATTCCCCCATACTAAAGTATTGCCGTGTCCTCACGCAATGTAATAAATACACTATTAAAACTAAAAATTCCAATCCGCCCAAACTAATCACCTTGAAAAGTAGCAAAGTGCTCATCTAAAGGTATTAAGGAATCAATAGTTTAAAAAGCCCCGTTTTTACCATTTTTTTTAAATGTATACACTTATTCCTACTAATATTTTTGATTTTTTTTTTTTTTTTTAGCAACTAACTAATTTATTTGACTTTCGTTATTTTCATAACCGTTAGGGATCATAGAACAAGATGCACTTTAATCCTAAAATGCCCCAAAAAAGATCCCTAAATTCAATGTTGTCCCTACTTTTTTCACTTATTCCAAACCAAGCTTAAAACAAAATCACCGTTAAGTACAAGTATAGATGCTAACACTACTCATATTTGCAATTTGTAAACTTTTCACTCCCGACAATTATTATATTTAGGCGAATGTGCTATTTCGAATTTCAACCATGGATCAACGGTTTTTTATGCAAAATCCTATGCTTCACGTTCCACCCGAGAATATTGAGTTTGAAGGCGAGATCATCCCATGTAGCGACTTTCGTCTCGGCACATCCCAACCTCATCGGCTAAGTGACCGGGCTTTTGACACCTCACGGAGACTAGTATCGGGACTCACGGACCTTCGTTTTCAAAATCTCTTAGGTTTTCCGTTTACACATATCTTATTAATGTAATCATGAAATAGTCTTAGTTCAAAAGTATATTTAAATTTAATAAAAATAATTTTCCACTTATTAAGCAATATAAACTTATTAAACCTCGGTCCTTTAGAAGGCTACAACATCGGCCACGCCTCCGACAAGATGCAGCAAACATATTTCGACCTTGGATTATTTTTATTTTTATTTTAAAATTTTTTTTTTATATATATATTTTTTTGCTGTAATCATAATATATTACCGGTGCCTTTTATCTCGAAGCCACATCGATAGCGAGTCGACAAGAGGTTATTCTACTTATTATGACACCGGCCCCCGCTCTTTATATGAAGATTCAACATCGGCCACGCCTCCGACAAGATGAAGTAATCTGGCGGAGATATTTATTCTACTTATTATTTTCTTTATTTATTTATTGCGAAGAGAAAATTTCGTTTTTAGAAAATTTAAGTATAAATTTGAACTAAAGACATAAAATATATTACATTTCAATTTTAAAATTTGTTGATTTAAGTATAATTTTCATAATCAGTTAGAGTAGTATTGTCCGGTTAAGGCTTATGGGAGTAAAAGTGACAAATTACACTTATGAGGCTCTTAGGATTTCCTATTAATCATTGGCTTAGGCATCAAAATTTTCTATTATCACTTTCATTTGTCGTTCTTCGCGGAGATTCGCACGAAATGCTTATGTCTAAACAAAGTTATGATAAAAGCTAGAGCTCAACACGCTCGATCGGGTCAAAATTTATTCTTATTCTACCCAGCAGGAAAGTCAAAATTATGACAAATTTTTTTTTTTTTTAGTTTTCTAATTTTTTTTTATTATTTTTTTTTTGGTTTTTTTTTTCAAAAATTTTTGGTGGTAAAAACGGGCTTACGTGAGAACAACGGCTGCAGGCATAATCAAATCGAAGATCCCCCCTCATATATGAAACTAAACATTGTCCTAAATGTTGTAAAGGGTTACCTACGTATACTAAGCCGTTTATGAATTAGCTAAACGATAAACGTAGTCGAAAAGATTAGGATATTGGATTCCCAAAATGAAGCTGAGGATGTGAAGCTCGAGTGAAATGAAGGACATAACAGCGAGACGAGAGTCATCACAATAGGGAAAATCCTGGAACACATAATCCACAGAAACACAAGCAACGAGAATAGAAGGAGCGAGCCTTCTATACAACACAAAACACTTATTCATTACTACCTAAGCTGCATACTACTACTCGATAATACTAGGATAAAAACATGGGGTGCCTCCACGAGCGCTTGTTTATGGTCACTTCAGCTTGACCTTATCCCCATACTTGGCTTGTCAAGGGGTGGATAGAAGTGGAGATGTCGAAAACACCCAAATTTGGAGTGTTGTCTCCATGAATCAACATCGGGCTTTTCTGATGAAACAGCTTGGAAGCTTAAAGCACGAAGTGATAGAAAAGAAGAGATTTCTCCTTTGAAGCAAGATCACCGTGATGAAAAATTTGTCTGCATTTTCGGATGCATTGAAGTAAAGTATCAATCACGGGAGAAAGAGTAGCAAGAAATCTCGTGGATTCGACTTTAATGTTATCCCAGGTTCGTAAATTTGTTTCTATCTCCGAAAGAGATGAAACATCAAGATCGGATCCAAGATCATTGAAGAATATGAAGTACGAATCCAAATGACTTGGCGTGGCATGGGTGGAAAATTATTAGGAACATCAATGGGGATGGTCTTCACCACATCAATGGTTGAATCTCTCGAATCGAGTGTAATCAACTGAAATGATTCAACTCGGGACGAGAGATTTGAGTTATCGTCATATTCGAGTCGAAATCTCTCTCTTCAATACCCGGTGGTTTGCGAGTCATCACCTCAAGAAATATATCACATCTCATTCCATAGGAGTCGCTATCCTCGACCGAGATATGAGATGGAGGGAAAGACTCGATAGAATTTTCAGAATTAAATTCTTCCGGAGGGCGGGGAGAAGAGTTATCGTAAAGCAAACTTTCCAAAAACAAAATATCTCCCTCCGGATCGAGGTTGACATCATCAATTCTTGGTGGAATTGAGTGGGGAAAGTTTGAGTTCAACGGTGAACTCATCAGAGAAGAGATATCGATCTTTTGTGAATAATTAATAGAAAGTATCTCGATTGTAAGCAAAGATTCTAAAAGATCGGATTTTGGCATTAAAACAAAGATTACTTCTATTCCCGGAGGTATTGGAATTGGATATTTTCTAACCACCTCCATCATCAATTTGATCAAACCTTAGTGGAAAGTGATTTCTTATCAAGATCAAAGAGAGATTAGAGAAAATTTTAGATTCTCATTAGAAACGTACTCTTCGGAAAATGACTCATCACTAGTGGTAAACACTCTTCATTGATATGAAGAGAGGGTTAGAAGAAGTGAGATCATGATCTTTGAAGAACTCATCATACAGAGGCATATAACACTAACCTTCGGCAGCAATCTTCGGACTAACTTGGGATTTTTGGACAAGGTCCTCGACACTAGACTTTATTAATTCGTCCGATTCCGTTTCCGGAATAGTGTCAAGATGCTCATCCTCCATTATGAGAGAGTTCGTTTTTGGTGAATCGGGTGTGATTGCAACACACGGAGGAAGTTCAGAAATAATATCTTTCAAAGGGATAGAACTTTCTTCGTCATCGTCATCATCGTAGCAAACGGGAATCTTCCAATATCGATCTTTAGCCGCTTGCATCTTCTTCAATTCGCTTTTCTTCTTCCTTCTTTTGTATCAATTGACCAACCATATCACATATGGATGTCATTTGCTCCATAAGCTTGTTTTGAGAATTGAGAAAGTCATTTTGAGCATTGAAAAGGCTATTTTGAACATTGGAGATTGGATGATTGACGGTATATTGCGGGGGTTGAAATTGGTCAAAACCAAAAGAATTAGAATCATAGCAAGAATTTTGCTCATGATAATAGTCTTCATTCATTGGTTGACATTGGTAAATTTCATGAGGACCCCCGCAATTTTCACAACAAGGATATTGTTGGTGAAAACTCGGTGAAGTTTGTGGAAAATAATCAAAGCTTTGATTGAAACACGGGTCCTGATTGTAGACAAACGGGACTTGAGGTGGACAATCGTAACCGTAATGAGAATCGTTCCCACATAACTCACAAGAGTATGGTACGTATTGGGGTTGTGGAGGATGGTTTGCAACACTTGGAGAATCGTTAGAAGAGTACGGAGTTGAAAAATTGATTGATGTTCCATTTCCAACAGTACAATAAAAACAAACTCCATCATATTCATTACAACCACATTGTTGGCATGTACCAAAAAGACATTGTTGTTGCAAACTTTGCAAATTTTGTAGGATCTCATTAAGGTTTTGATTGTAGCATGGTTCCGGATTAGAGATAATCGGAATTTGCGGTGGACAATTATAACCAATATGAGCACCTTTCCCACAAGACTTACAAGTGCATCGTTGACAAAAGATTCCATCTAACGAATCACCACACTCGTAACAACAATGATGGTTGATTTGTGGAGGACTTTGTGAAGAATTTACACCGGGGCCTTGTTTGACAACGAATGGCTCTTGATTAACAAAGTTAGTATCGTCATCGGATGACTTGGAAGTGTCTTGGAAGTCTTGAAAAACTTCCTCCAATGTCTTTCGTATTAGAGCACATTGTCGACAATATAGACCATGAACCGGGTCTCCACAATCGAGACAAATTTTTTCAATTTTAAGGGGTCGTTCAGACGAGTCGGGTACGGAAACAAGAATCTTGTCTTCAAGACTCCCTTTTGAACAACAACGGTCTACATTGTATAATAGTTCTCAAGCGAGATTCTTTAAGCGCGTAAAGAGGATTCTAAACGATAGTCGAATGACGCACATAGAATTAAACCAATTTAGTGGATAAGAAAAAGAATTAAATGAATTAGAAGGTAATTGAGAAAAAAGAATTAAACGAAATAAGAGGATAGAGAAGATATTTACTAGATTTTTCAAATTATTACATAATGAAAAAGATAAAATAAACAATAATTAGAAAGGAAAATATTTTTATGATTTTTATTTTACGATCAATAAATATATTTTTGGGTGTTTTTTTTTTTTTTTTTTTTTTTTTTTTAATATTTAATATTTATAAAAAGTAAGGGAAAAATAAAATAAGAAGAAAAATATTTTTGGATTTTTTTTTTTTTTTTAATAAGTACGAAAATAAACTTCCCGAAGAAAGGATCTTCAAGGCACGAACACAAACAATCTCGTAAAAATCGCTACACCTCTCCCCGGCAGCGGCGCCAAAAACTGATTCGATAAAATATATATAATATATAATATCAAACAAGTAATATTTTTAAAAAGGGTTTTTATAGAGAGTATCCCGTTAGATAAGGAACTTTCACTTTAGAAAAAATAATAGTCTATCTTCCGAGTGTCGTTTCCACGGCGAGAGATGAATTGAAATTCACGAGAATGTTTCGTTTGATGCTTGAATGGCAAATATGTTGGTTTTGGTTTTAAACTAAAAATATAATATAAAAATTATAATAAAGCTAAAATAATACTAAAACGGGCATGCTCGCTAAATAACAATAAACGACAATGACAATAATATTTTTATACTAAAAATTAAACTAATTTTAATTCTAAGATTTTAAACTGCAAGATTATACTAAATATGATCTAAAAATATAAATGACTAAAATGCTTGCTAAGTGACGTGAAATGTTCATTAAGTGCGGGTTTAGATCTAACGAATTAAAATGACAAGTAAAATGAAATGAGTAAAAGAATAACATGACAAGAAATTAAATTGATTAAAATTAAATGACGGTATGTAATAAAAAAAAACAAATATTATGAACTTACATATTTTGTAATCTTTTTAATAGCATGCTCCTAAATTCCAAATCACTAATCACATAACAAGCACTAATAAAACTACTCACTACTCATAATGATAAAATAAGCTAAGCAAAGCATTTTATACTAAAGCTACACTAATTAATTGAAAAATGATAGAAAATGAGACCGAATTGAAGAGCCTCAAATAAACGAATACCACCCGATTTATTTAGCTAAAGAAAATAATTAAATTCGGTCTAGCTAAATAAACCCTTAAGCTCCACGCCTCATGAGTTGACCGGTACAGCGAAACAAATAAAACACTCAAACTGTTAAGACAATCAATAATTGGCTTGAAAAAAAAAAAAAATAAATAAAAAAAAAAAAAATATAATTATATTCCATCAGTGGACGCTATTATTTCTAAATCTAAGTTTGCTAGAAAACTAAGTTAACATTCGAAATGAATGATCTCTATGTCGATTTTATACTATTTCGAAACCTAAACAAGAATTAATGCCAAATACGAAACTTAATCAACATACTAAAAGGCGAATGCTAACATGCTTAACACCGAAATAGCCGTTTATGATTTTAGCTATCATAATGTCCCCTTAGTTACCATTGCTAACCTAAATTAATAACATGAGCTTAGAATCGAAACTAAATCTAACTAAGCTGCTGAACTCGAAATCAAATTAAGGACACTTATCGAAGTCCATCTACTGTTATAACCAAATAATAAGCTACTAAATGAACAAATAAAAAAAACTAAAACATAAGCAGAAATAAGCCGAAATCAGCGGCAACCTAAAACTAACTTCAAAACACCACTAAACAAATAACCTATAAGGCATCGAGAGCGATTAATAAGCTAAAAACTCGATAAGACAACAAATGGAAGGAATCACTAATGAAATCCTGGAATCCTTAACCACTGATTACTCAACAACAAACAAAAATCATCCCCAGAATCATTAGACTAAACTAAATCCCAACCATTTTTTTTTTTTTTCTTTTTTTTTTTGTTCCAAATTAGATCAAAACATAAAACTTATTTCAGAATGAAATTACTAACAAAGAAACTAACGATTTAATCCTAATATGCTCACTAATATAATCTACTTTATTCTATGCTAACTGCTTATACTCTCGAAGAATTAAAAAAATATGAAAACTAAGATGAGATAAAAAGTGCTTGCTATTCTCCCTATCTAAATGTATTAAAAAAATATAGGAAAAAAAGGAAAATGGGAGAAATTGAAATCTCTCTCTCTCGTTGCTGCCTTTCTCTCATTTTATATCTTTAATCATGCGTCCATTTTAGCGAAATCCAAGGAGGGATTTTCTTTCTTTATGGGCTTCATGGTTTTTTTAAACATTTTGTTGTTGGGCGGATAACACTTAATCTTGGGGCCTGGGGGTTGGGACTTGTTTAATTAATAGCATATTGGGAAATTGAGCATATAATTAAATATGGGTCGGTCCGACCCATTTAAATGGTGTCGGGCCGGCCCAATAAAAGATGAAAGCACCGTCGGACTCGGAATCTCGTGCTTGGTTTTATCCGCTTTTGTCTTTAATTTTGTCATTTTCTTGATATCCGTACCTGCACATACACAAACACAAAAACAAGCATATATTTGCCATTTTAATTATGTTTTTGGTCTTTTGGGTTCGTTTTTCATGGTAAAAGGTATGTATAAAATAGCGAACACCAATAACTATCGTCAAAAAACTCCAAATCCGTACTTATCGACTCCGATGAGTAACTCTACCCCGTTTACATTAAAACATGGGTTTAAAGCGGCAGCACAAGTAATGATTGGTGGCATTTTTTGAAAATACTTCTTAAGTTTTTCCTTCATTGGTTTAACCATACTTGGAAATATACCCCCATTAAGTTCATATTCGGTTAATTTGTAACTCATGAAGCAAATCTGTTGAAGTACCAATGGAGATGTTGGGTAGTAAACCCCCGATAAAATTTTCGTGGCATTGTTAAACACTTTAAGTAATTGGGTTATACTTTCAATAGTAACCCAATTCTCAGCCGGAAAATGTTGACACTTACCCTTACTAGCCAAAAGGTCATGAAAATACATCAAAGTAGATCTTTGTTTTAAACCACATAGGAACATATGATAAGTGGAGTTCCATCTTATCAGAATGTCCCAATTAGGTGATAAACAAGGTTTCCCCGCTTCAGAACAGATTTTAATATAGCATTGATGGTTTCTAGCACTCGATTTAAAAACATCTTTTAACATTGTTTTAAAAGACTCTTTGATTGCATTAATTGCGGGCACCGCTAAACCATCTTGCACAACCAAGTTAATGATGTGTGCAACACAACGACTATGATAAAACCTACCATCCATTGGTGGTTCGTATTTTAATTTTAGTTTACCAATTGCGGATGTGTTGTTGCTAGCATTATCCAACGTAATTGACATAATTTTATTTTCCAAATTAAAATTGACAAACGTTTTTCTCAATGTTCTAGCTAAAGCACTACTCGTGTGGGGAACCAGAAAGTCTTTGAATGCAATGACCCGCTTCATCATTTTCCAAGTATTAGGTTTAATCTAATGTGCGGTAACAAATATGTAAGAACCAGGCACCCTATGAGTAGCGGACCAAACATCCGTTGTTAGGTTGACATTAGTATTTAAGTTAGCAAAACCATCAATTATTGCTTGTTTAGCCGTTACCCCAATATTTGTATTTGCATAACGTTGAGTGTAGGTTTTTTTTTCCCATGAGGAGCGGACCAAACATCCGTTGTTAGGTTGACATTAGTATTTAATTTAAGAAAACCATCAATTATTGCTTGTTTAGCCGCTACCCATAATTTCATTGCATCACGTTTGAGAGTAGTGCGACTTACATGATTGTATTTTGGTTGCAAATGTTTCTGAAACACCCTCGTTGTTTGCTCGTCGTCAAAGTGGTTGAATGGTAACCCTCGTTGAATCACCAAACCCGCGAATTGTTCACGAAGAACATCCGGATTGTACACGAAAATACTCCCATCTCGAGACATAGACGATTGCCCCGATTCCGCAACCCTCTTTAGTGCTTCACAATGCGGATGCGAGATATGATTCTTCAACGTCGAGTTGGAATCTTTCGAAAAGAAATGAAAGCAATGAATACATTGAGCTTTTTTCGTGTTGTCGGACATTAGGCAAAGGTTGAAGTCTTTCCAAATCTGGGGGTTTCGATTGTTTGGTAGGATTTGAACAACCGTCGGTGCACTTGATGAACCGGCACCGGGGGTAGTTGAGGCGGATTGACTTGCCATTGCTAATTGAAAGAAATTCGGTTTTGCTTTGGAGAGTTTTTTTTGCTTAGGATTGTAAGTTGTAAGTTGCGATTGAAACACTAACACAACCCCTCAATTTATAATCAAATAAAAGAGCAAAACAATAAACACTACACCCAAAAAGTCAGAAAAACGCTCCATCATGAGCCCCCCATGTTATAAAAGCAAGATTCAAATTTTGAAAAAAAAAATCCAAACCGGTTTGGGACCAGTTAACCGGTTCCAAAAACCGGTCGACGAACCGGTGGATTCACAAAAACCCTAAACCGGTTCCAAACCGCCGGTTTGGCCAAGAACCGGAACCGGTTCAGGTCAAAACCGGGGTTGACCGGTTCGGTTTTAGGGCCGGGTTGAGAAACCGGGTCAAGAAACGGTTTTTTTGTTCACACCCTACAAATGAGATCTTTTTCTTGTTACAATCAAAACGAATTATCATTGATTTGTCACAATCATGTTATACCCGATGGACTTTGCACATACATGCACTCAAACGCTTTATATTTATTTGCGGTATTTATTGTAATGAAATAGACGTTTTCATTTCAAATAATTCAAAAAAATAATATACTAGCTTTTTATTGTTATTTGTTTGACTAGCACATTCAGCATAGTAATTCATTTCATATTTTTTGCGAAGTGTTGAAGCTTTGCATTTAACTGATGTCACGTTATTTACGATCGATCTTCTAAAGATCGATATGCCAAATATGTCACATATATTCAATTGAAAGATCATTTTTGCCCTAACAAAATAATGACAAGTGATTTAACAACTACCAGTAATATGGTTAGCAAGATAATTAATTTGAAAATAACGAGTTGCTGTGTGATATAACGTATAACAACATCGTATAGTGTCATTTTCTGTCTCATGATAAGAATGAATAAATCGTCAGCGATTGGCCAGATTTACGTGTTAAGAATGAACATAACTTGGAAGTGTTAATCATTTTTGTGCTGTTTGCATGATCTAAAAGAGTGTAGAATACGAAATGCAAAAATTCAATATAATAGAAGCAATAACGTGAAGAACTTTTGTCAAATGAAACTGATATATGAGCTACTATTATACTACCAGTATATATTATATCTTGAAAATCACAAGTGATCTTTGTCATGGTATGTTTGACGACAAACTTTTTAAAGTATTTGTAAGCATTTAACATTTAATATTCAAATATTAAAGCTTGTTTCTCAACAAGTATTTAGCATTTTTGTTTTATATAAATGCTACTTTTTTAAATGGTAATTTCTAAGACTTAAACATTTAGCATTTAACATTTTTATTTTGTTTAAATGCTACTTTTATTATTTCAGCTATATTAATAAACGCGTTTTGGCAAATCAAAGAACCACTGCTAACTGCTATTAATAACTGTTACTGCTAACTGCTACTACGGAGTATTAACTACCATCGCTCGTTTCACAAAACACACCCAAATATATGTGATTGGGTCTCTTTACATTTGTTTATTTCTCAATGTCCATACCGAAGTGATAACGAATTTGTGATTTTGTTCCTTCTGAAGAAAAAAATAGCGATAAAGATAAAGTTTGTGGGCATTTTAGTATGTGGATTAATTGAGAATGGGCCACCCAATTTTAGTTTTACATACTGGGCCTCTTGTGGATCCATATGACCAATTGTTTTGGGCTGTCAGGAATAGAGGTGCAAACCGAAACCGATTTTTTTAAAAACCGGTCTAAAAAATCGGAACCGGTTTTTAAAAAAACCGTTTTTTATTTAACCGAACCGGTTAAAAATAACCGAACCGGTTAGACCGGTTTTCGGGTTTAATAAGCGACCGTTTTTTTTACCGGTTCTAAACCCGGTTTTATCCGGTTTTTTAAAATAACCGGTTTTAACCGGTTTTTTATTATTTTTTATTTTTTATATCCGTTATAAAAAAAACTGGTTTTAACCGGTTAAAAAAACCGGTCAACTAGCCGTTATAAAAAAATCGGTTAAAACCGGTTTTTAAAAAAAAATATCCAAACGGTCATATAGCCGTTCATATACGTTTTTTTTGTTTTTTTTTTGTATTTTTTTGATGATTTAAGGCCAGCATTGGTTAGTATAAATAAATGTAATGTAGTTGTGGGTTGGAAAACACATCAAAGCTCACTATCTCTCTTTATATCTCTAATGTTGATATATATACTCTAATTTCTCTAATCCCTCTATAATGGAAAACTCACAATCACAACAAGCTTCCACTAATCCCTCCGTTTCTACTAGCAATGTACGAAAAGTTTACACAAATGATGATGTTGTGCGAATTAGACCAAACTACGTGGAAAAGAGATGTTTTGTCTAATTTCGATTTGTGTGTTATGATTGATGGGTGGGAAAGGCGCGTTGCACAAGAAATGTATTAATTTTATATCCACACTTCTAACACCTACACTATGGACTCATTAAGGAAGAGGTTGTAGTGCGGTAGCAAAAATGATCGTCAACAAAGCGTACTATTGGTGCGGTAAGATCATATGGTCAACGTTTGTTTATATTGTGATAATGATGCGGTTGGACGTGATTTCTTGTATTTTATGAAGTTTTGTTCATTCAACAAGCGCTTCCATTCAACCACTTAGACAACGTCAAAGCTTACGGAGATCATCTAAGGAGGATACAACCGCGGTTATCAACATGTCAATGTCGTTATACTCTTAGAGTGAATGCTTTTTTAAATTTTGGGTAAACGGCTAAAAAGATAGTATTGGATGGTTTTAGTGATTAGAAATATGGTGTTTCTATAACTAAGGATACTTGGCCGCACCAATGGTACAGACAAATTCTTATCCTAGCAGTTACGGCTCATTGGTTAATCCGAATCTTGGTGATTAATGAAACGGACAATTGCTTTTGAAACTATTTGGTTATCCTCCATACGGGATCTATTTAAGAAAAAATTTACATGACACTTTATTGAATTATAATTTAGATAATAAAGTTTCTACGATTTCACTAGATAATGCATCCAATATACTAGAGCTATGGAAATGTAAAAATTACGTATAAAACCCGTTTTAGATGGTGCTTTTTTTCATTCCCGTTGTGTTGCTCATGTTATAAATTTATCCTTGCAAGCGGCATTAAAAATATGTAATAGTATAAAGATGAAATTTAGGGGTTTATTAGTAACTATATATAGTTCGAGTAACGAACGACAAATGAACTACAGACGTTTTCGTAAACAATGTGGTGAAATACCCTTAGGACCTTGCTATGATAATAATACTTAGTAGGATTCTACTTGCATGATGTTTGGAAATATATACGACAACGGAGACTTTAAACGTTTTAATGAAATTACTTGTAGTCGAAATCGTCCGTTTCGTTAAGCGACCAAGATTGGAATGACTAAATGATTTAACTATTTTTTTACAAGTTTTTAAAGAGGCAACAACTATATTATCGGGTGTTTATTACCCAACTAGCTCATTAGTTTTAAAGCAAATTTATACTATGACGGAAAAATTAGACGAATTAAAAACCTCACATACTCAAATGTTTAGAAGAATGGTTAAAGTTATAAAAAAGAAATTTGTAAAATATTTTGCTAGTTTACCTTTGGTTTTTACTTGTTCCGCCGCACTTAATCCATGTTTAAATGTTGGAGGCGTAGAACTTTTAATAACAAGAATAATGGAAAATTTAGACTTATCCTTTGGGTTAGACGGTAACGACCCCGACTATATAAGATCCCAAAATTTTAAATTTAACGATAATTTTAAAAAATTATTTGGAATTTATGCAACAAAATATGGTCAACAACAAAACCCAATTGTTGACCAAATGCGGGCCGGATCGTCCCGAATGACAAGTGACATTAATATAAACCTTTATAATAGTTTATTTGAAGAATTATTCCGATCCAACCAATCGGTAGTCAAAGATTCTTCTTCCTTCATTCCGATCCAACCGGTGAATTGCTCGATGCAACCAATCGATTATTAATTCAATATTAATATAACAAAATCACATAACCCTAGATCTATGATAACCTCTTCTTTCTCCCCTATTGATCGAAGCCTGTTAAACCATCATTCATTATATAAAGATTGATTATTGATTGTGTGAGTCATGTCGATGGTCACTTCCTGTTCGCTTTTATATGTTGATTGGGCCGAGGTTTTCGATCTTTGATTGCTCCCTCGTCCTGAGATGATCATATGATTCCCGTGGGAGGTGTCATTTATATTGATTTGCATCTTTAATCTCTCTTTATCTGATTCGACATGTGTTTTTAGGTTTTGATTATCATTTTGATTTGTTTCTGTATTTTAGATCTCCCTTCAATCCAAAGTGTTTTGGGTGTTTTCTGGATCCATTCCTCTGTCATGGGTTCTGATGATTGGCAAAATGTCACTAGTAAGAAACACAGGCGTTCTAAGGAAGATGATGTTCTCAACATCTCCAAATCGGTCTACGTGACTAATTTTCCTGATTCAACCTCCGCTCGTGATTTATGGAAGGTGTGCAGTGCATATGGTACGGTTGTCGATGTGTTTATCCCTTTCAAAAAATCCAAAGCTGGCAAAAGATTCGCTTTTGTCCGTTTCATTAAGGTTTTTAATCTTGATCGTTTGGTAGAGAACCTTTGTACCATTTGGATTGGCAGATTCCACTTATTCGCGAATCATGTTCGCTTTGATAGGCCTCAAAAACCTAATCATTCCCCTCCTAAGGTCCCTACCACGGCTCACAAAAACTCATTTGCCGCGGTTCTCAAAGACTCCAATGTTAAAGAGGCTTCTGTTGAGCCTGCAATCGTCCTGGACGACTCCTGTATTAAGGAGTTTGATTTTAATTTGTCTCTTATGGGTAAGGTTAATGAGGTCCCTACCATCCCTAATCTTCCTGTTTTGATTGCTAAAGAAGGTTTTCTAAATGTTAAAATTAAGTACCTTGGTGGAATGTGGTTGCTTTTTGACTTTGATTCGTCCGCTAGCAAACAGAAGTTTCTTGCTCATACTGGTGTAAGATCTTGGTTCTCAATCCTCAAACAGGCGGATAACAATTTTGTTAACAATGAACGTATTATATGGGTTTCGGTTGAAGGTCTTCCCGTTAAGGCTTGGACTCATAATTCTTTTAGAAAAATTGCGTCTATTTGGGGAGAATTAGTGGAATGGGAGGACGATGAGCATACCTCCTTTTCGTGTAAAAATCTTTGCCTAAAAACAAAGATGGATGTTGTTATCAACGATAAGAGGAAAATAATCATACATGGTATCGCGTATTGGATTCGGGTTAAGGAGTTTGATGCTTGGGTTCCTGATTTCGAGGATGACGATGATTCTCTTTCTTCTGGTGAAGATGCTCCCATTTTTAATAATGATATCGAAGACAGTGAAGTAGATAAAGTTTCCGAAACGAGTTTTATTCAGGAGTTCGATCATGTTCTTAACTCCGTTCATGATGAAGCTCCCCAAAGTAAGGCAGCCGAAGCTCTGCCGAATGAAGAAACGCCAGTATCCGAAGATCCTTTTGGCATTTATGGTTTGCTCCATAAGAACAACAACAATAATTCTGGTAGTATGGAAAGTGTAGACCCTAAATTTCCCCCTGGCTTCACGCCAAGTACCTCTGATCAGGAGAAACCTAAGGAGGATCCTGTTCAAGTATCCTCTAATTGTGCTCATCCTTCCTCAAGTAGGACTAGAGAAAGCAAGAAGAATCGAGGCATGACATCTTTTCCAAATTCTCATTCAGGTTCGTTCAAACAAAAGGCAGGTGGTTCTATTATCGACCTTATGGACGAGCTAGTTAACGTGGGCCGTGCCATGGGATACAAAATGGATGGGTGTATGAAAGACATTGAGTCAATAATTGGTTCAAAAGGAGAGATTAACTTTCATAGATGAATTTCTTATCTCTCAATATTCAAGGCCTTGGTAACAAGGCGAAAAGGAGGTGGATAAATGGGTTATGTCATAAACACAGAATTAATTTTATGTCTCTTCAGGAAACTAAAATGGAGGATATCGACGTTTGTACTATCAAGGAGGTTTGGGGCAACATGTATTTTGATCACGTGGTTGGGCCTTCGGTTGGATTCTCTGGTGGTATTGTATGTATCTGGAACACAAACATGTTTGTTAAAGAACACGTTTCCAAATCAGATTATTTTGTCGCGATAATGGGCACTTGGATCCCATCTTCTACTAGGCTTCTCGTCATTTCTATTTATGCCCCCCAAGAGCTTTCCGAGAAACGTGATTTATGGAATTATCTTCAGTCTTTTATCAGTAGATGGGATGGTGAGACGGTTCTTATGGGTGATTTTAACGAAGTGCGTTCGGAACGTGAAAGATTCGGTTCTGTTTTTAACCAACAAGGTGCGACTGCGTTTAATCAATTTATTTCTTCGAGCAGTTTAATTGATCCTCCTTTGGATGGTTATGCTTTCACTTGGTCTCATAAAAATGCATCGAAGATGAGTAAACTTGATCGTTTCCTTTTATCAGAAGGCTTGTTCGACTTCTTCCCGCACCTTTCTGCCATTTGCTTAGATAAAAACCTCTCGGATCATCGTCCAATTCTCCTTCGTGAATCGTGCTTGGATTATGGTCCTACCCCCTTCAGGTTTTTTCACTCTTGGTTTTCTTTGGATGGATTTGACGCGTTTGTGGAAAACACTTGGAATTCTCTAATGGTTTCTGATGATAATGCCCTGATTCGTTTGCAAAGGAAGCTACAGCTTCTTAAAATAGCTATCAAGAGCTGGACTAAAGAATTTAGACTTAAGTCCAATGCTAAGAAGTGTCAAATTCAGCAAGATATTCTCTGTCTCGATAAACTCTTCGATCTAGGATTAATTAACGATGATTCTCTTAACAAAAGGGCCTTGCTTCTTAACGAATTACATGAGATCAATTCCGTGAATGCTTCCGAGCTCTCACAAAAAGCTAAAATCCGTTGGTCCATTGAAGGCGATGAAAACTCAAAATTCTTTCACGGCATCATTAATAAAAAGAGAGCTCAACTTGCAATTAGAGGCATTCTTGCTGATGGTAATTGGATTTCTGAACCGTCGCTTGTTAAGAACGAATTTTTTCATCACTTTAGTAAGCAATTTTCGTCTCCTCCTTCCTCCTATATTTGTTTAGACTATGAATTCCATGTCCGTCTTACATCTGATCAAGTGGAGGATCTTGAAAGTGAAATTTCTAACGAAGAAGTCAAAGCGGCAGCCTAATTGGAAGTACCTACAAAATTATCTCTAAAATCTTGGCCAATCGTTTATGTCTTGTGCTTCCCGATCTCATTAGCGATGTGCAATCCGCCTTTGTCGCAAACCGGCAAATTCTTGACGGCCCTTTCATCCTTAATGAGCTTATGTCCTGGTGTAAGCACACTAAATTTAAAGGTATGATTTTTAAGGTGGATTTCAAAAAGGCTTTCAACTCCGTTAAATGGGACTATTTAGATGAAACTTTGAAGTCATTCGGATTTGGTTTGAAATGGCGCAACTGGATAAGTGGATGTCTCAATAATGTTAAGGGCTCGGTTCTTGTTAACGGTAATCCCACTAAGGAATTTCAGTTTTTCA
>BQNB010039001.1:0-48356 GCA_026074375.1 Tanacetum coccineum | reverse complement strand
TTTTTCATTTTTTAATTTTTTCTTTGGTTTTATAGATTTTATATTTTTGTATTTTGTTTTTATAAAAGTTTTCTAAAATTGAAAAATCTTTTTGGTTTTTATGGTTTTATATATAGGGGCGCGTTATATTGAGAACCCATTTTAAGCGCAGAACTTTACAGAACTCCTTTCAACCAATCAAAATTTAGCAAATATTAAGTGTTTCATTTAATTGAAAAGGGTATATTAGTCAATCACATTTTTATGTCAATACAATTAATGACTAATAAATGTCTTGACTTTTAATGATGAATGTTGACCGTTGACTTTGTTTATACACGGCAAATATTTTTTTACTTTTTTCTATTTTTAAATAAAAAACGTTTTTTAAATCACTTATTTTTCGGAATTAAAAAATATATTTTTACACTATTTTTAAGTTTTCAATTAATAAAACGTTTTTAAGTTTTTTAATTAAAAACGTTTTTTTATTAATTCTTAAAATTTAAGAATGAAAAAATAATACTTTTTTTTATTCTTTTGCATTTTTTAGTCCGTACACATGTTTTAAAACCAATAAGAATTTACTATTATTAATAGTAAAACATAATTAAACTTTTTTAGAATTTTTTAATTAAAAATGTTTTTAAAATCATTTAATTTTTGAAATTATTTTTTTTATTTTTTATTTGTCTTTTAACATACATGTTTTCAAAAAAAATGCGTATATGTTTTTTTTATATTTTAATTTTACATATGTTGCGTACAAGGTACAATTATGTAGTCATCACTTGTTCTACTAAAAAATGTTAATTGCAAGTATGTTTCTGATATACATTCTTTAATCATTTAAATTTATAACAGAAAACATAACTATGTACATGTAACCTCTAAATTTATAACAAACCAAAACATAAATAATATACACAAAATTTGATACAAAATGAAATACAATTCAAATATAAATGTATCTTGTTAAAAATATACACGTCATTCAAAAAACATATATGCACTCTTCCACGAACATACGTGCACGCTTCACTTTCTCATCAAATTTATTAGAACATACGAGTACCCTTCAAAAAACATGTGTGCACGCTCTCGTCAAATTCATTAAAACATATGCGCACGCCTTCAAAAAATATGCATACCTGCAATGACCACATAAACTTCATAACTAACCACCTTAACCCCATTTGGTTCAAACATTTCGGTACTAAGTTCGGGCAATTTGGTACTAATCCTTTCAGGAAAAAAGAAATAAATAGCATGATCATCCAAACTTCAAACTTTCACACCTTAACTACTCGCATGTAATTTTGGTAATAATAAATACGGTCACCAATACAATTAAAACGCATTTAATAATTTGACTATTGATGCAACGTTTTTATTTTCTTTGACAACACCTTATCGAACTCAAATCTTTTAAAAACCATAACTATTGCATTTAATGGTCACAATAAAATTTCAATTAACAATTTGACCAGAAAACATAAAACCAAAGGTGTCACCCTCAAATGACCGTTTTCAAAGCAAATGCAATTACACCATAATTTCTTAAGCATAATTCCAGTGAAACCAAAACTAAATAAAGTAACCACTTACATTACCGTCGATGCTTGTTGTTACAAGAGCTTGTAATTATTTAAATTACCCCATGACATACCTGTTGTCCATTACTATAATATTAGTATGATCAGCTCCAACAAAAAACGTTTACCTTTATTCAGCCAAATGAAACTACCAAATTCCTTTCTTTTTCTTTCGAATCAAAAGGTGATGTAATTTAGATGACACCATATATCGTAGAGTTATTCACCCGCAGATAAATAAAGATGATGGTATTTTTTCGATGATGATTGTTTAGATCTGGAAACAAGAAGGAGGAAAAGATGATGGTATTTTTTTAGATGATGATCATATTTTTTTTGATGGAGGAAAAGAGACGGCGATATGTTTTAAAAGAGAGAGAGAAAATTATTTTTATTTGACCTATTTTACATTGCATAATATAAGGAACAATTAATGTAAATGGTTATGATGAAATTCCCTTATTGCCCCTTAACCAATTATTTAATGTAATTTGATATTACAATTAATTACGATTATGCCACAAGCCTTAATAATCATTGATCAAAAAAATAAAGGGCCCAGATTGACTTAAAATGGTTCTGTAAAGTTCTGCATCTAAAATGGGTTCTCAATATAACACTTCACTATATATATATATATATATAATTTAGTTAAAATGGTGTAGGTGCTTAAAGTTTTTAAAGTGAGAAGCAATAAAAATTGGACAAACGTAACATTTATTCGATAGTTTTTTCTTCGTGTACGAGTTGTTGGTTCGTATACGAGTTGTTGAAGGTTTTGGCTCGTGTACGAGCAGTTGGTTCATGGTTTTTCATATTACCTGTTTCTTGTGTATCAGTTGTTTATCATAGTTTAACAATTGTTTAACTTGTATGTAACTCGTAATAGTGTATCAATGAATTTCCGAATAAAATATTTATTTTTATTAATGGTTTTTTTTACACAAGCAACATATGAATCAGCTATAAAACGATACGTACAAACACTAATTAGTGGTTTATATCATTTTTTATGTATAAATTTTATGTCCATGTATCTATTATTATATTAAATCGCCGTATGTCGATTAATAAATCTAATACTCCTCATTTTAATAATTTTTAACTACTACATCACTAATGAACACTGCGTGCTCTAAAATATGATATATATATAATATATCGTATTATTAAAATATAAGTTAACTATACACATAAAAAAACATTAATTTGTTTTTCTAGAAACTGAATATTATAAATTTTTAGAAAATATAATTATAATTCGAGTTATTCGGGTATAGTCACGAAAACCAGACTCCAATTCAAATACATTATTCGTTCACTTAAAATCAAATTTTGAATTCAAAATTTGAAGTGTAATCAAAAATAAATCGAATTAATCGAACTAAATTTAACTCGCACAATCTGAATTACTAAACCAACGCTAAATATTTTGACTTCTAAGAAAAGTGGTTGATGGTATGGTGTTAAAAGCTCTTCTTTTTGTCTTTAAGTATTTTTTATTTCAGTCATGTGGGCTGTCACACTAAATACAACCAAATTTTTTGATTTGAGTGCGTTCTTCCCACTCATTATAAATATCTCCAGCAGGTTTTTCGTATGCAATAAACTGGTTACTTTATCTCCATTAAAATCAAGATCATTACATCATCCAAAAAACGAATCTACTTTGATCGTTCATTATTTAATCGATATAGGGTTTTGGTTTTTTTTAGGGTTTTGGTTTTAAATCATATCTATTTTTGTGGTTTATTGTTGATACCCTTGATCGTCAGTTATCATAAGAATAACAAGTACATAGGGTTTACTGATTTTGGGTTTAAATCGTTCAATTGAAGATAGAGTTCTTGTCTTCATGTGTGTTGTTGCTACTGGTACATATTTTATAAAGTATGGAACGTGGTTTTCTAGTTCGAGGGAGAAAGGTCAAAGAGTAGAAGAAGTTAAATATTGTTTATTTCATCAGTAATCACGAATATTTCAGATTCATCTCTATGAGTAATGATGATAATGTTAATGTGAATAAGAGGATTTCAACACTTCTTTGTTCTATTCCAATGGAACCCCTCATGAGTATCAAAGAGATGGCCCACGATAATAAGGTCGGGTGGTTAATGCTGTATAAACTCTACTTCTCCGAGTCTTAATGTAGTGCCAATAAGAAAGGAAGCGAAAAGGTTAGTAAATGATTCATTTTACGATCCTCCCATCATCCATATGCTAGTAAGCTTATCCCTACCTCCCTTCGACTTAAAGACTAGTCCTCGAAACTTGAAGCTAATGTGCCTAATGGTGTTGATTAGACAATTGGTTGCCTTTGCTTTGTTCATGAGGTTAATGATCGAATGAAGAACTCTTCTCTATGGTACTTATGGTAAAAAGGCTCGTATTTTCCTCGTTGTTGAATGGTTTGTGCGCAACAATTGGGAAAAGTATGGATTTGAGAAGGTAAGATGGTTAAAGGTTTTTTCTTTTGTAAGTTTGCTTCTATTTATGGTGTTGAGTCTGTGCTTCGTAATGGTCCATGGATGATCCCTGGAATTCCTATTTTTTTAACAAATGGTCGCCCTTCATGAGTCATTTTAAAGAAGAATTATCGCATTTTCCAGTTTGGGCAAAGTTTTATGATGTACCGTTGGTTTCTTACACATCGGATGGGTTAAGCTTGATGGCTACGAAAATTGGTACTCCAATGATGCTTGATTCGTACACGAATTCCATGTGTCTGGAATCATTAGGGCAGAGTAGCTATACAAGAATCCTGATTGAAATCAATGCTTGCAATGACATTAATGATCATTTGGTGATACATGGTTGTTCCAAACCTCGAAGAAAATGTCTATACAAAAGAAATTATTCGTATTAAAAATGAGTGGGAACCTCTTCTGTGTATTACATGCTTGATATTTGGTCACTCACCTGTTGATTGTCCTAAAGCTCTAAAATTTGCACCAACACGAGTGGTGAATCAAAAGGATAATGGTAAGGGCCGGTCATCGAGGCTGATGATGAAGGTTCTATTGAATTGAAAAAGAAGAAATCAGGTGGTAATAATGATGGCATCAAAAACTTCACGTTTTTTATTAAGCCAAAAACTCCGTATCGCTCGAAAGCAATAAAGAGTCATCAAGCAATAAAGGTAATACTTTTTCTCTTAGTAACTCGTTTGAAGCATTAAACGATGAAAATCTTATTATTATGGAAGTAGCAACGGGTAGTATGGCTACTACTTTGGATATGCAAGAGGAGGGACAAAGTTCTACCCATCTAGTAGATAAGATTAATGTTTTATAAAAACAAATGCCAGATGGTAAACTTGTGCTTGTGGATGATGATGGAAAACCTCTGAAAAAAGTTGATTATCCACTTCTGTGTTTGCGGTTCCCACTGGTTTACCACCTTCACGCACTCACGACCATTCAATTGTATTACAGGATGGTGTTAATGTGGTTAAAGTTCGCCCTTATCATTATCCGGTGAGTCAAAAGGCTCAAATTGAAACCATGGTTGCTGATATGTTAGCTCAAGGTTTAATCCAACCAAGCTCTAGCCCTTTCTCAGCACCTATACTTCTTGTTCGAAAAAAAGATGGCACATGGTGTTTTTGTACCGACTATCATGCTTTAAATGCAGTTACAATCAACGACTCATTTCCGATGCCAATAGTGATGAACTACTGGATGAATTATATGGGTAACAATTCTTTTCAAAATTGGATCTTCGTTCAGGTTATCATCAAATCCTTTTGAAACCTGAATATCGTTATAAAATAGCATTTTGTACTCATCATGGTTAATATGAATGGCTCGTGATGCCATTTGGTTTGGCGAATGCACCTGCGACTTTCCAAGCCCTCGTGAATGATGTTTTCCGTTCTTATTTATGAAAATTTGTCTTGGTCTTTTTCGATGACATACTCGTCTACAGCTCTACTTGGCAATTACATATAAAACATCTCAGTGTGGTTCTTGGTTGTTTACAAGATCATCGCTTATATGCCAAGCTCTCTAAGTGTGTATCTGGTCAAGAACGGATTGAATATCTTGGACACGTCGTTACCGGTGCCGATGTTGATATGGATCCTGCTAAGGTCACAGCGGTTGCAAATTGGCTGGTCCCTACTTCAGTCTCTCAACTTCGTGCTTTCCTTGGTCTCACGGGTTATTACCGTCGCTTCATCAAACAATATGCTTCTATTGCTAATCCACTAACAACATTACTCCAGAAAAAATAACTTCAAGTGGTCACAAGAGGCTGAATCAGCTTTTGAGACACTAAAACAAGCTTTACAAACAACCCATGTTCTTGTGTTGCCGGATTTTAGCAAACCTTTTATTGTCGAAACCGATGCATCAGGTAAGGGTATTGGAGAAATTCTATCTTAAACAGGTCATTCGATTGCATTTTTTTCTAAGAAGTTGTCACGTAAGATGCAAGAAGCCTCTACTTATGTTCGTGAACTTTTTGCTATCACTGAAGCAGTAGCTAAATTTCGTCACTATCTTTTTGGTCATTATTTTATAATTCGCACGGATCATCATAGTTTGCGCCATATATGTGATCAAACTATTCAAACACCTGAACAACAAGCTTTATTGCCAAAGTTAATTGGCTATAACTTTTGAGTTGAGTATAAAGTTGGTACATCGAATGGTGGTGCAGATGGCCTTTCAAGATGCTTTAATTTTTCCTTATCGATTGTTCATGCTAACATTGTTGAGGATATCCATAATGCGTTAGCAACATCAAGTTCAATTTCATCTATTATTAGCCAGGTTGAGAAAGTTCCAGTCGCGATGTCTAATTATGAGGTAAAGAATGGTTTTTTATACTAGAAAAATCGATTGGTTATACCACCTGAGTCTCGTAACCTGATAACCAAATTATTGCTAGAATTTCATTCATCCACGCTTGGTGGCCATGCTGGATTTTTACGCACGTATGCTCGTATAGCAACATATTTCTTTTGGCTAAGAATGCGAAGAGACATCCATGACTATGTTCGATCTTGTCAAATTTGTCAACGTGCTAAAACATCCCAACTTCATCCGGTCAGGTTGCTGTATCCCCTTCCCATCCCCAATTAAGTGTGGGAGGATGTTGCAATGGACTTTATCATCGGTCTGCCTAACTCTCATAGGTATACCGTTATAATGGTTGTCATTGATAGATTATCGAAATATGCTCACTTTGCTCCCCTTCATGCACAATTTATTGCTCTACAAGTGGCAACACTATTTGTTCAGACAGTAGTTAAACTTCACGGGATACCTCGATCTATTGTATCAGACAGAGACAAGATTTTTACGAGCTCTTTTTGGTCTCATATCTTCAAGCTGCAAGGCACGTAGCTACAAATGTCCTCTGCGTATCACCCACAGTCGGACGGCCAGTCAGAAGTGTTAAACAAGTGCTTAGAGTTGTACTTACGGTGCTTTGTTTTTGATAAGCCTAAAGCTTGGGTCGATTATCTGCCATGGGCAGAATTTTGGTATAATTCTTCATTCCAGACTTCTATTGGTGTCACTCCATTTAAAGTCGTGTATGGTAGAGACCCACATTCGGTCATTACCCACTCATTTTGTGACGATACACCTCATGACGTAATTGACTAGTTACAGCAAAGAGATGCCGTGTTGAAAATCAATCTTGGTCGTGCACAAGCCCGAATGAAGAAATATGCTGACAAGAAATGACGTGAACTTTCATTTTCTATTGGTGAGTATGTGTTTGTGAAGTTACAACTGTATCGTCAAAACTCTGTCAAGTTGCAAAGGAATCAAAAATTGGGCATGCACTATTTTGGTCCATTTCGGGTTCTTAAACAGATTAGTCTTGTTGCTTATAAACTAGAGTTGCCTGCTACATCGCGTATACACCCTGTTTTTCATGTCTCATTCCTTAAACCTTGTGTTGGCGAACCTTCTGATCAGTATATTCCGTTACCATTATTGTCCAGTCCAGAAGGTCCTTTGGTTCACCCAATTTAAATTTTGGATTCTCGTAAAGTTCGGGTCAAGGATGAGTGGGAAATTCAGGTCCTAGTGCAGTGGGATGGACGAGCAGAACATACATGGGAATCTTGGAATCATCTTCAACAACAGTATCCTAACATAGCCCTTGAGGACAAGGTCTCTTTTGATGGGGAGAGGAATGTTATATTAAGTCAGCAAAACAAGAGAGTCAAAGAGCAATTTGTTACACATGATGGAAACAACCCAAGTGAAAAGATAGAGGCAGTTAGAAAGAGTGATCATGTGAGAAAACCACCCCTAAAGCTACAGGACTAAATGAGGAGTTGAGAGGCAAATAGGGGGTGTGGAGTATGAAAGAACGTGGCCCTTCTTCCTGATTTCTCTCTGAATAGTTTTCTACTTTCTTCTTTGTTCATCAACCAACTTACTTTATGTAATTTCTTTCATAAGTCTGTTTGCACTCGAATTTTAGTTATCTCAAAAGGTTTTCGTATGCAATAAACTGGTTCTTTATCCCCATTAAATCAAGGTCATTACATCATCCTAAAAACGACTCTACTTTGATCGTTCATTATTTGATCGATATAGGGTTTCGGTTTTTTAGGGTTTTGTTTAAATCATATCTATTTTTGTGGTTTATTGTTGATACCTTGATCGTCAGTTGTCATAAGATACAAGTACAAGGTTACTGATTTTGGGTTTAAGTCGTCAATTGAAGATAGAGTTCTTGTGCTTCTTGTGTGTTGTTGCTGCTGGTACGTATGTGGAAAGTATGGAACGTGGTTTTCTATGTTTGAGGGAGAAAGGTCAAAGAGAAGAAGAAGTTGAATATTGTTAGTTCATCAGTAAACACGAATATTGCAGATTCATCATCTATGAGTAATGATGATAATGTTAATGCGAATAAGGAGGATATCAGCACTCTTTGTTCTATTCCAAGTGGTACCCCTCATGATATCAAAGAGATGCCCACCGATAATAGGTCGGGTGTTAATGCTGGTACAAACTCTACTTCTCCGAGTCATAATGGTAGTGCCAATAAGAATGGAGGCGAAAAGGTTAGTAATGATCATTTTAACGAGTCTCCATCATCATATGCTAGTAAGCTTATCCCTACGTCTTCGACTAAGACTAGTCTTCGGAAACTTGAAGCTAATGTGCCTAATGGTGTTGATTATGACATTTGGTTGCCTTTGGCTTTGGTTCATGAGGTTAATGATCGGATGAAGAACTCTCTCTACGGGTACTTTATTGGTAAAAGGCTCGTATTTCCCGTTGTTGAATGGTTTGTGCGCAACAATTGGGAAAAGTATGGATTAGAGAAGGTAAGATGGTTAAAGGTTTTTTCTTTTGTAAGTTTGCTTCTATTTAGGGTGTTGAGTCTGTGCTTCGTAATGGTCCATGGATGATCCTTGGAATTCTTATTTTTCTTAACAAATGGTCGCCCTCCGTGAGTCATTTTAAAGAAGAATTATCGCATGTTCCAGTCTGGGCAAAGTTTTATGATGTACCGTTGGTTGCTTACACATCGGATGGGTTAAGCTTGATGGCTACGAAAATTGGTACTCCAATGATGCTTGATTCGTACACGAATTCCATGTGTCTGGAATCATTAGGGCAGAGTAGCTATGCAAGAATCCTGATTGAAATCAATGCTTGCAATGACTTTAGTGATCATTTGGTGATGCATGGTTGTTCCAAACCTCGAAGGAAATGTCTATACGAAAGAAATTATTCGTATTAAATACGAGTGGGAACCTCTTCTGTGTATTACATGCTTGATATTTGGTCACTCACCTGTTGATTGTCCCAAAGCTCTAAAATTTGCTCCTACACGAGTGGTGAATCAAAAGGATAATGGTAAGGGCCGGTCATCGGGGGCTGATGATGAAGGTTCTATTGAATTGAAAAAGAAGAAATCAGGTGGTAATAATGATGGCATCAAAAACTTCGCGTTTTTTATTAAGCCAAAAACTCAGTATCGCTCGAAAGCAATAAAGAGTCATCAAGCAATAAAGGTAATACTTTTTCTCTTAGTAACTCGTTTGAAGCATTAAACGATGAAAATCTTATTATTATGGAAGTAGCAACGGGTAGTATGGCTACTACTTCGGGTATGCAAGAGGAGGTACAAAGTTCTACCCATCTAGTAGATAAGATTAATGTTTTATAAAAACAAATGCTAGATGGTAAACTTGTGCTTGTGGATGATGATGGAAAACCTCTGAAAAAGGTTGATTATCCGGTTGATTTGGATAGCGACGATGAAGTTGAACCAGTTAAAAATAAAATGGTAAGTTTTTTGGCATTAAAATCGACGGGTGTTGGTTATGGTACGAAAAGCTTGTTGGAACAATGAAGGGAAAGTAATGTCGATGATGACTACAACCCATATGATGATGATATGCATGAAGGTCAGGAAATTCATGATAATATACAAACTATATGTGATAATTTGGATATAAAGGTTCGTAGTCGGAAGAAGTATTATAGCTTTTGATGCTATGTGACGTCATTTGTAATCTAGTCATATTTGTACCTTCCTTAGGGTAGTAGTTTGCCTATATAACGGGCTGAGATGTGAAATTCATCCACATCCATTGTACTGAACTGTTTTTTAAAATACTAAAGTTACCTGAAAAACCCTTTAAAAAACACCTCTTTATTAAAAGAAAAAATCTTAAGCGTCTAAAGGTCTAAAGCATGTAATACGATGAACATAAATTTTTTATATGACGTTACAAAAGTTTCGCCATTTTCAGACTACTTATATAGAATTTAACACCTATAGTATGATAAATATTTTTTTTATATGAGCTGGCAAAATATCTTATTTTCTTAAGTCATTTATAAACTATATAAGACTATGTTTATTGGTGATCTTCACTCAACCGATTAGGAGTATAAATGTAATAAATACATAATAAAATATTAAGTTTGTATAAAAGTTGAAAAGTAAATGCACCAAACCAGTCACGTTGTGATTTTCAATTTGTATACTCAATCAGCCACATGTCACATAAAGATTAGCTATGAATATTTTCTTTTAGATTGGTGTGGTTGTTAATAAATGATAGAAAAATTAAGATTATTTGTATGTATTAATTATATAGGTGGAGAAATAAAAAGATAATATTTTAAAAAAAATTGGGTGCGATAGATTGTCTAAAGCTTCACATTCTTAGATGAGAAAAGCATGATTCTATTAATTAAAAATTTACATGCATTTATCAAAAGATGATGTTGTTTCGGACTTTATTGATAAAATGACATAGAGGTGAGCATACCGGACCGGACCGGACCGAACCGAACGTATTTCGGTCCGGTCCTCGGTCCGGGGTTTTTGTTACTTTCGGTCTTGGTCCGGTCCAGTTTCGGCTCGGTCCGACCAAAAACCCAATGATTATGTCGTGTAAGATCGGACCGGACCGACCCGGACCGGACCGTACCATTTCGGTCCAGTCCTCGGTCCGGCATTTTGGACCAACTCGGTCCTCGGTGTATTACAAACTTTTGAATAGATATCTAGAACCTAAAGAGAATTTAAAACAAAGATGTAAAATAATTAAACCACAAAATAGTAAATGACACGTAATGAGTGTTATGAACTTTTAGGACTAGGGGTGTTTCGTGGATTTGTAGAAGTAAAAAGAAAGATGGGGAATATACTGTGGGGGCATAACCCTATTTTGAGAACCAAATTAAAATAATAAGAATCTTATTTGCAGCCAAAAAATCTTAGACAAAAATCACATTATTAGAATAAACTCCATATAAAAAACATAAAAGGATGAACATCATATAAAAAATATGAAAGTTTGACTATCAGATAACCAAGATTTGGTTAGATAGAAAGACTTGTAACTGTCCAACTTAATGTAGCAAACACTTAAGATATAACTGTAATCATTATAAATATAATCTTACAAAACAAGCTTTCGAAGCTCATAAAGTGCTTGCTTCTTCACCGGTCAGTGCTAATTAATTATTAATGGGAATAGGAGTAGCAAGCAAAGGTGTTGCCCTTAGCAATGTTAGGCCAAAAATATCATCCATGTTCATTTCTTCTCTAGCATGAGGAAGTTTCCAATCAAAATGATACACAAATGATGCCACCATTAAACTCACAACCCTATGAGCTAACGGTATTCCAGGACACATTCTTCGACCCGATCCAAATGGTAGAAACTTAAAGTGTTGTCCCATGTAGTTCAAGTCATTCCCCACGAACCTTTCCGGCTTGAACATCGTTGGGTTTTCCCAATACCTTGGATCCCGTGCCATGGCCCATGCGTTCACTAAAATTTGTGTGTTCTTTGGTATAATATATTTACCTAGTTTAACTTCAGTCTCAGTTTTGTGAGGTATTAATAAAGGCACGGCTAAGTGAAGTCGCATTGTTTCTTTGATAACGGCTTGCAAATAAGGTAAGTCCAGCAGTTTAGCTTCTTCGATTTTCCCTTCTTTTCCAATTGCTGTGGAGACTTCTTCGCGAACTTTCGAGAACATATTAGGGTTAAGCAATAGTTCCGTCATTGCCCACTCAGTCGTGTTTGAGCTCGTTTCAGTTCCTGCTAAAAATAGATCCTGTAATATAACAGAAATTTGTCACACGATGTTACTAACATTATAAGGTTCCATATGCATGTTGATTTTGATTGACATGATTTTGTAGTAATATTCAGATACCATTAATTAAATCGAAATCGTAGCTATTTGTTTGTAGATAATATTTACTTTAACAAAGTGAGTGTTATTTTTTTTATCTAGGTTTGTTTGGCGGACCCCTTTCCTTTTCAATCAAAATGTTCAAGATTCTTCGACGTTGTGGTCCAAACAACTATCTGGTCCTTATGGCCTAGAAACAAAACTATTTTCTCTCTGAAGCAGCCTTCGAGAGTTCTCTTCTTCAACGATATCAAGACCTTATTTTATCATTGGATCACAAGTAGATGAAGGATCTCGTCTTTTAATTGGATTGAATGGTTCGATCATCCTTGTAGAGCTACATCTCACCCTTATAACTCTACTAGCTCCTTGATAGTTTTTTCTTAATTCCAATTGCCGTTTAAACAAAAAATCTTTATTTATCTGAATTTGTGACTCGACATTACGAGCCGAATAACCCCAAGTCGAATATCTTTTTTGGATAGCCAGGAGTCAGCGCATGTCAACCTTTATGACCACACACTACAAAAAAATGTCGCAAAAAGTACAAAATAATGTTGACAAAAGTTAGAAAAAGATGTCACTTAATTTTTAGGTGTTTTTTGACATTTAAAAAGTGTAGATAAAAGTGAAGTCGATAAAAATCTAATTATAATGATAAAAAAAATATAAGGATCAATTTTTGTCTTTTATCACACATGTTTAACCAAAAAATGTCATTAAATCTTAAAGTTTTAACTTTTTGCTCATACTTTTTTTAAAAAGTTTGATTTAGTGAGAATTTTTTTTGTGTTATTAAAAGTCAATTTTCTTGTAGCACGGTGAGTTTACTGAGTATGAATTTACCAAAAAGTTAATTATTACGTCCAAAATCTACATACGATATACTAGTCAATGTTTTGAGTTATAAGGTGTGATTGTTTGGCCTGTTTTTAGAGGAATGTTTACCATGGAAATACTAGTCGTGTGTTAAAAGGAGTCTCATGTTTGGCCAAAATGTTGTTAACTGAGATTATAAATATACACAATCGGTGACTAATACGCAGTCGTTTTGACTGTGGGCCAGGTGCTACAGTATCGGACTCTTATTTTGAGTCAGCCCAATTTTAATTTTTAATTTTTTTTTAATTTATGCACAAAGTAGGAGGGAAAAAAAAATATTACAAAAGTTCCGATTTATTCAGATTAAAAAAATACCCGCGGAAACATCTTCGATACATAATAACTTTAAAATAATCGATATGGTCACAAACGTAAAACCCATTATATTAAAAAAAAGACCCATATAGCAAAAAAAAAAAACACTTTAAACATGAGACCCAGCACATAAGCCATATAAAAAAAATTATTACTAATATACACATTTGTCGACAAACTAGCCTAAAATTCGCATAAAATGTAGCCCAAAATCTGGCCCAAAGTAAAAAAAAAAACCATATAGCAAAAAAAAAACCACACTTTAAACATGAGGCCCAACACACAAGCCATATAAAAAAATTATTACTAATATACAAATTTGTCGACAAACTAGCCTAAAATTCGCATAAAATGTGGCCCAAAGTAAAAAAAAAATACAAAACGGTCCCTCAACTTTTAACTATTTACGATTTTCTTACACAAAAAATCCCGTAAAAAAATTAACAAAAAAAACACGTCAGGTTTTAATTGTTCACAACTTTTTTACATTCATCGGCCAAAAAAAAGATATCGAACCGTCCCAAAAAAAAAATATTCGGGAAAAAATTAACCTGTCCCAACGCAAAAACAATTTTCCTGAATCATACAAAAAAAAAGAAATATCCGGAAAAAAATTAGCACAAAAAAAAAACAACCCAAAAATAGCCTAAAATCTGGCCAAAGTAAAAAAAAAAATAGAAAACGGACCCTCGCCTTTTAACTATTTACGATTTTCTTACACAAAAATTCCCGTAAAAAAAATTACAAAACCGTTCCAAAAAAAGAAAATATTCGGGAAAAAATTAGCCCGTCCCAACGCAAAAACAATTTTCCCGAATCTAAAAAAAAAAGGAAATATCCGGAAAAAAATTAGCACAAAAAAAAAAAAAACATAAACCCCAAATAGCCCTAAAAAAATCTGGCCAAAGTAAAAGAAAAATAGAAAACGGACCCTCACCGTTTAACTAGTTTAACCATTTTCTTACAAACAAAAATACCCGTAAAAAAAATTACGAAAACCCTCCCCAAAAAAGAAAATATTCGGGAAAAATTTAGCCTCCCCAACGCAAATTTTTTTTTTTACCCCGAATCATACAAAAAAAGAAAATATTAAAAAATTTGAGCCCCGGCCATTCGTCATCGCCCATAAAAAAAAACCCCCAAAACGTAAAAAAATTATTCGGGAAAAAATTAGCCCCGCCGCAACGCGCGGGTTTTTTTACTTGTTGATACATATGAGGTCACTTTTATTCTTAGAAAATATTTATGTTTTTGTTATATTCACATAAAATGATCATTTATTACATGTAATGGAGCACACCGACACGTAGAAATTAAACCCCTACCTTATCGTCGAATATAGTTCAGAGTTTTCTGTTTATTTTGAATTATATATATTATATCTAGACAGTAAGTATCATTTTTTATGGTAAAATATGGGAACATGAGGATTTACCACAAGTAAATTCTTGATGTGCATGAGAGTGAAGTCTTGTTCATTTTCATGACTGTAATCCAACAGCGAATCCAATATATCACCAAACCTCGGAAGCTTTGATTCTCGATGCTTTAACCTCTCACTTATGAAACTTTTTGTCACCGTATCGAACCAACCATAAGCCGCTTTTGCCCGCCGTCGTATGTTCTGAGGGTCCAACGGTTTCAACACAGGAAATATGTCTGCTATGTTAAACTTCCCGTCAACTTCCATTATAGTCTTTACGGCCGTCTTAAACCCTCCAATATCATCAGACTCGTAGGTAGTCACGTTCTGTGATAGACATGTGTTGGACATCTGGTTGAGTGCAACTGCAAATGCCAACTTTCCAATGTCCACGACCACATTTTTCATCCCCGACTCCCTAAGGAAATCCAACATTCCATCGACCACGTTCTGTCGAAGATCACGAAGGGTGTCGAGTTTGTGTTGGTTTGTTAGGCACGTGCTGAGGGCTTTTCTTATGTTTCGGAAGTCTTCGTTTGGTGGGAGCCATACCAGTGCTGCGTCATGGTTGTCCAACCCAGAGACTGCGTGAGGGACAACGCGGCCAGAGCAAGCCTCATCATTGAGTTGAAGGATTTCTCTGGCCGCATCAGGTGTGGATGCAACCACACTAGTGACGCTTCCTAGTCGAATGGTCATTAGTGGACCATGTTTCTTGGAAAGCTTGGCTAGGGACTCATGAGGTTTCGGTCCAATTTCAAGCAGGTTCCCGATAATGGGGAGGCCGGCGGGACCCGGAGGTAGTTTTCTTTTACGGTAGAGGTGGAGGCTATGCAGGAAGAAGAAGAAACAAATGGAAGATAGGGCTAGAAATAGAAGCTCCATTGTTTCTTGTTTTGTGAGTGACCTAAAGGGGTGGGTTTCTATTTATAGTGACATATAAGAAAAAGCAATGCACGCATGGACGGACTTTAATATAGACCGGTCCACATGTTTGTTTTATGCGCCTTTTAGTGTACATATGGATTTTAATTACAATGATTTGAATCCTGCGCCATTAGAAATGCATATGCGTTACCAACATGCGATCGGAGTTCGATAACGCTATAAAAAATACCACATTGTAGCCTAACATTTTTTATTTTCAGATGCATTATAGTTTGTGCATAATATACACGGAAATTCACATATCATAACTAATCTATACTACTTATATAATACAGCTATTGTACCGGTCCATGAAATTTAGATATAAGCGAATGAGGAAAACCTATTTAAAATGTGGTACGGTCAGGTCTCAACGGAACCAACAGTTTTAGCTCGAATTTAACTATACTTTACAAGTCATAAACCTTAATTCATTAAGCCATTACCTAAGTCCCATCAATTTGTAAAGGACCTTTTTGTGTCCATCTTAAAAACGGTTTTTTTTTTTTTTTTTTTTTTGTGGTGTCTTAAATTTTCAAGGACATGCGAACATTCAAACCTTATTTTTAACCGTTCGTCGTTGCTTATGTTCTTCATCATATATATATCAAATGTGTTGTGAGTATATCTATTTTACTATTTTAACCATGTCGATTCTCTATGAGATACTTTCACCTTTTTTGTTACATCTTAATCTTCAAATGTGTTACATGCTAATTACACGTAACTTATATGTGTAGGAGATCGATTGATTCTGATGGTTAAGAGGTAAAAAAGGAGGTAAAAAGGAGTTTGACTCTTAAGATGAATAGGTTCACGTTTTTATACGTTTTTTAATGTTTAAAAATTATTAAATTAACAACGATTTTTTATCAGATTGCTTTGAAAAAAAAAGTGGTTGAGTTAGGATTATGGAGTTGGGATACGTTTCTCGATTTAGACTTAAAACCTGATGTTGCAGAAGGTGTGCCTGCACTACAACATTGGAAACTTTTAGCTAAGATCCTTGTCATAGCAAAAGGTGGTAAAATGTCATCGCAAAACTTTTTCGCGACAACGTGTCGTAGCCAAATGGGTTGTCGCAGAAGGTTCGTCCCAGAAAGTCTTAGTGACAACAAAGGGGTAACTTTTAGTGACGACGCGGGGCCCACCCAAAAAATCAACACAAAGTATTGACTGACGTGGCATTGCACTTTCAGCGACGACTTAGCGACGAATCAAGTCGTCGCAAATCTAATTTTCGTAAATTAATTGTTTGGGACTATTTTTTAATTATACAAATATAAATAATATAAAAAATATATTTAAGATTGGCGGGAAACACCTTGGCTACGACGGCGTCGTCGCTAAAACCGCCTCTCAGCATTGATTACTGCCATTTTTTGTGACGACAAATGCAGATTCAGCTACGGCTTTTTGCCGTCGCTAAAGGTACATGTTATGAAAAAAACAGCAGCTAAATGCTTGCTAATCCATATTTTTTCCGGAAAAGATCTACTAAAACAAAACCTGGAAATCACCCAAAGCTTGAATAACAAAATGCAATCCGTTCCTTTCATCATAACAACCAAAGTAAGTCATAGTATTATTTTAAAACGATACAGTTAAGCTAATACATAGAATAATCTGATTATGACAAAGAACACATAAGGAGAAATTTCATACAAATAATAATTAAACACTACTTAATCCTGCTGTCAGCATAAATTATGACATTCATACTCTGATTTACCATAGTCACTGCCATTATCTCTTGTTTTCACCTCTTTGGATTGATTTCGGGATCAAATGTCGGGGTGTTGTAAATCTTTACCTACGGCCGAGAGGAGTAGATATAGGGGAGGGTGAAGAAGAGCTAGGGCCCCGCCAGGGAAGTAGAGATAGAAACCGGGAAATACTTAAGGAGTGTATAAAATCGGGGAATCTCAAACTGTTGTAGAAGGAGTTACCTTGTTGACGATTGAGAAATACAACAAATTTTTTAAAGGAGTTTTGTTGACTTTCCAAATTGCTTTTCTTTGCTCCTCTTTTTCCATAAAGCTGTTGCTCCTTTAGGGTCTTCTAATTGCTCCCTGGGTAATAATAACCTGGGTCGGTTGTGACATCCAGGAAATCAAAAATTTTCCAGTACCGCTAAATTCCTGCCTACACCCGCTATATGCGCACGATTTGTGCTCCGAGTGACTTCAGCCAAGATTTGTCTATCCGTCTTGGGCGGAATGGTTCCAGCGGTGATTGCATCTTGGATTGCTTTCATTTCTGCCTGTGTAGTTAAAAAAACAAAAGTTAATATAACAATGATGGAAGGGTGTTTGGTAATTGGTGCAGCAATGACCGGTAAAAAGCAATCATCTTACTTCACATAGAATCGGATTGTTATCAGATATCTTAGTACTAGATTGTAAAAAGATATAGCTACGAAAAGTTATCACTAAAGCATACTCTTGTATTATTAACAAAAATAATTTATAAATATTTATAAACCAAAGTATGCTGTATTTGCATTCTGGCTGTGTATGTTTTATTTACATTTACTTAGAGTGTAAACATGTGAGTAACTAAGTATCATACTTTTGCTAAACCTCCTTAATGATAAACATTTAATGGTTTAATATTTAGGTTGAAAGATTCATGAGGCAATGGGCTGATAGCAAACCATTCAGACCATAGATAGATCCCTTGCAAATAGGGAGAAGAAAGATTACAGATTCTAATTACAATCATCTTTAGGATTAGTAATCTATTCTGACCATTATGGTTTTAAACTCCTATTCCTACTTGACATCCAAGAGTAGGAAAGACAATGAAGGCCAAACACCATTGCATTATGTTGCTGTTTGTGAAAAAGTAACCCGGAAAATTGGTCGAGTTAATGTGAGTGAAATGCTGGAAAAGATATAAAATGATAATGCCTTGGATGGAATTATACCATTGTGTTCATATGTTCTGAACTGGCCAGGGGGGGGGGATCCAACCCCAACCTCAACTCTTCATTACCTCGATGATCTCTAATTCATGTGTACATACTACTGAATTCTCTCTAGTCTTATGACCATAAACTTAGGTTGTTAACACGGAGAAATTATTTTATTTTCTGAATCTTTGTCAGGTAGTTCTCAAAAATATGACCAAGACTAAAATTACTTACATAGAGTGTTTCGTTTTCCCGAGTACGAAAATCTGACGTTCTTTTCCGAAAAATGGACGAGCCTCCATGATCTATCAAGCCCTCGTAACGCTGGTTTTCTTCGAACTATTTTTATATAAATAACACAAAAACAAACTATATATAAACAACATAAACACCTTTAAAAATATTATAAGAAATAAAAAATAATAAAGGACTCATACAATTATAGTGTCTTCCTTCGCGCGGGAAAAGATTTTGATCATGGTGGGTAGTAAACTTTGTTTCTTCGCTCTATTTGCGGCATTCTCCTCTGACTGTTTTTCATTCGATCCGGGGTCGGACAGTTAAGTCAACACGTTTCTGCCACTGAGCATCCTCCAGGCTTTCCACATTCGGCGGGCTTCTCCTTGCTTGCTTGTGTCAAAGTCTCTTATTAAAACCACTTATCCTTGATCGTACATTTTTTGTAGCTATAGCGACGTTGGCATAAATCCCTATGAAGCCCAGGCCATTCACCAACTCCCTACTGGTCTTGTCTTCACTATTTATTTTGATTACAGTCTCGTCATTTAAGTGATGTTGCAAGTCAAAATAGGTCTGCAAATAAGTATACACATTTAAATAAGCACACACATTTAAATAAACACATTTTTAAATAAACAAAAATATGTAAGCATATAACAATAAAGATAGAAATAATATAAACAAGACCTGGAGTCGTGGGATTAACGGCGCCTTATCCACTAGGGGGACTTTCTCCCATGAATCGTAATACAAGGGAATTTCCTTGATTAGTTCCCCAACATAGCTAGAGGAAGTTCTGCACATATCGGCCTTCTGGTTTGAAGGGTCTATTTGATCCTTCGCCTCGAAACACTATCTTTTAAGTTTGCGGTAGCCATTTTGTTTAAAGGCCTTTTTTAACGCCTTATGTTTGCTTTCCCCACGTTTCCCCGAACCTACAAATATAAGTGATGAGTCAACAAGTAATCAAACTCAAGTTTATAAAATAATTTACACTTTCTTACCTCTCTTTGGTGGGGGAAACTAAAATGGGCCAGTCCGATCGTCAGGTGGATCCAATACTGATTATCATTCAGGAGCAGATGTGATTGTGATTCGTGGAGCTACACATTCACATCTATAATAGTACTAGTATGTGTACATACATTTCTAATAGAAGAATCCCTAATTCAACAACTATATTTTTTAAATTATTATATGGTCTATCAATGTATTAAAAACCACATATGAAACCAACTCCAGCATATTCCTTTGAAGACAGAGGGGGTCACTTTGGGTTTTCGTGGTCAGTTGCAGTTATGTGTACATTTTTGATTCTGATGCTTATGTGGGTTGTTATTTTCATACATGATTGCGCATGGTGTTTTTGCCTTTTTAGGTGGGCATACTTAACCATTTTCATATTTAACCATGGAGCAAGATAAACTTGCATTAAAAGAACTACCATAATATAATATTGCTAACACAAAAATCTCCATAATAGCAGTCATACTTGAGCAAGGATATTTCTATAATCAATGGCATCATGAGTTGCTTATCTTATGTAATATCGTGTTTTTTACTGCGTATGGTATTGGAATTGTGTTTTACCGTTATTATAAACTTTCATTAAATTAAACTTTTCATTAATATTACTTGTGCTTCTAGTTTAATGAATACAAACGAACAGACTTCATTAGATTCCCACTTCCAGCACACATAATTTCATTTTTATGAACTAGATATAGATATACTTTACCCAAAAAAGTCACTCACATAGATATACACATGTATATAAATATACACATTCAAATATATATATATATATATATATACATATATATACACACATTTAAACATATAATGATAATTTCATTCAAATAAGTGTTATTTTGCAAATTACAATTTAAGATCAATTTTCATCTTCACTAGAATCATCTCTGATAACAAGGTGACATAGAGGGGCTTCTTCATCTTCATTGCACAGTCAATCATCTTTTCCTTTTTGATAATTCATCATCAAGGACATTGAGGAACGACATCATCTCATCGCAATAAGTTCAGACTTTATTCGTCAGGAACTTCATTAATCTGGCGGGGCATCCACTTCTTGAATTCATCAATGTGTACTCAAATAAATGTATTAGTACAAAGCACCTAAATTAGCGGACAGTGCAACATCTGATGAATTTTTGTCATGTATAACATCTTGGTCGTCCTCTACCACATCCCGGTGCCAGATCTTTCGATGATGAACATCTTTGACAACCTTCCAGTGAGGTGGTCGTCTAGCCGGGTCTTCAAGGTAGAAGACTTGTCTTGCATGTGTCACGAGAATATATTGTTGATCTCTATAAGAATCCTTATCAGTCAAAATATGGTTTATGCCCTGTTTAATGTAACAACGTTTGGAGCGATCAGAGCGGGCGAAAGGAGGGTTCCTGGTGTCGAACCATTTACATCTGAACAACACAACCTTGCGGTTGCCGATATAAGTGATCTTTAGAATTTCTTCCAGCTGACCATAAACCATCTCTCCATTAGGCCCGGGTGTTACAACTCCGCTGCTTTGAGTTGTACGATGTATATCTCGGTCGTGTGTACCAAAAAAACTTTACACCGTTATAACTTACGCACAGCGGGCGTATGAGTTTGCATTCGATTCAGGTCCACAAGCCAAAGAGAATAACTCAGACTCAGGACTACCGTGGGTCGTTTTCTACGCTCTTTTGACGGATCTACAAAAACAATAAATAGATATTAAGGACGGACGAATGGTCGATTACTTTGATAGGGTAACAAAATAGATTGTGTGTACATGGAGATCAAACAAAGCGGGGATGGAAATTCTGCTTCCCCCCTAAAAAGTTATTGTTTGGAATTCCCTATATATGTTAATATTTTAGATTAAGTAGTCAAAAAATAAATTGCGGATATAAATGGTTCAAAATAAAACAAAGAAGAAAACATACTTTTTGTAGGCTTCGATGTACGAGTCGAGTTCTGGGACTGTTGTTAAGTATAATCCATTCAATCTGTCTGCTTAATCTTTTGTATCATCGTAGTATATTCATCTTACTCGCCGGTTCGCCTACTGTTTGGAAAACTGAAATGTATTCTGTTGGATTTAGCCGAAACACATTTCTGTTGGACGAATTAAATCTCGTTCAACTAACCTTAAGATAGTGTGAACAGAAAGTTATGCTTCTACGGCATACATAACCCTCCGCTATTAGAAACCTTCAGGATTGGCTTTTTTTCGGACATAATTTTTAAGCGTTTCATGTGATCTTTTCAAATGGATACATCCTCTCATGTAAAAGGGGGACACCTACGAATAGCCTTCTTAGGGTAAATGCATAAACCAAATGAATAAATTAAGTCAAAAATAGCTGCGAGGGTTTATTTGATCAAAGTGAACTAATATTATATAAGTTGTTCTTTGGCTTTCCCCATGTCCCGCTGCAGCAACTTTCGAGCACAAATCTGCTTAAAGAATAAGCAAAGCTCGATTATTGCTGGTGAAATGTATGGGATAAGTCATGTGAACTCCAATATGGAAGTAAATAGTTGAATCTTATATGACATCATGTGACATTCATGCCTTTATGTTGTTATCATCATGCGGTCCTTTTTTCGTGAAGCTGATCCAAACCCATCAGTTAGTCTAATCCTTTGATGATTTTATAGATTTTTTTGTTATCAGGTGTGAAAGTTGTAACTTGTATGAGGCTTTATTGATCTTCCTGGCTTTCCTTTATAACGAGCCACAAATCTTTTTCGAATGACCCATTCTTCCCAAGTCTTTTGCCTTGGCACTTAAATCGTGTCTTTAGATTGTCGTTCATTAATACTAGGTACCAAACAAACTCTCTAGCACATTCTTTTCGGTTGTAGCATTACATCCAAATTGTGTTTAGTTGAAGAGGTAGGCCATACTCCAGATCGTTTAAAAAATAGATCATTTTATTCAATTAAATTTCGACCATTTCGATCACAGTTTGGTTATGCTTGTTAGATGATTGTTTCCCGGGTAACGTCTCCAGCAATACCCTAAAGTTGGTTCATGATGTTCGCATTGGTAAGGGGTTTAGGAATAGGTGGTATATCTATTTTTTACCATTGAATGTCCTCTTCATACTATGTTTGTCTTAGGCGTTAAGAATTTTATATGACCACAAATAAAATGATTTTCCACCTCCGTTCGCACTTGGGAGTGTCTTTATTACTTATGGGGCATTGCAAGGTGGCTGACAAGAACCACCCAGACAAAACTGCTTCTAGCAGGAAAAAATCCATTGATGGTCATAAAAAGAATCGCTATAATTTTGATATCAGTCATCTGTTATCATCTATCGTCCTTAATCCAGATATAAAAGTTTGCAGTTCTTTAACAAAGGCTACAAGGATAACATACGTTGTCCTTTGCTTGATGTTTGGGGTGGGAATTAACAACGTCATTATAAAAGATAGTCTCTTTCATACAAATCCATGGGCGTGTGTGTTGTATGTTGTAATATAACCGAACACATGCTGTTAAGGTTGTTAGGTTGCCAAAATGGATTTTTTTAACATCAGAAGCCAATCCTAAATCGGACATGTCTAGGATCTTTTGCAAACTCAGGATGTATTATGTCAAAAAATTTCCATGCTTTACCGTCAACAGGGTGATTCATCTGACCGTTTTCCTTAGACTTTCCAGTACTATGCCAAGTCTTCATCATCTTGCAGCTGTAGTTGTGACTTGTTATAAACGTTATGTAGTATAGGTATCATCGGAAAGTATAGCACAACTTGTTGTTACTTTCTTCACCTTTGTATTGAGGGTCTTTACATCTACTCGCAGTGCTGATCGACAATTTTGCATTTTTTCATTCTCCTCCGATTCCACCAAAATAAAAATTAATTTTATAAATTGGCTATTGGATGGACTACGTTATTCATATTACCTGTTTCTTTTTTGTATCGTTTCTTATTTCGGTAGTTTTGACGATGGGTATTTTGAATCTTTCTATTTGAGGAAATGCTTCTTGGAGGAGAACTTTGCTCCTCTTTTTCCAAAGCATGTTGCCTCTTTAGGTCTTCTAATTGCTCCCGGGTACAATAACCTGGGTTCGGTTGTGACCTCCCAGAATCCAAATTTCCCGTACCCGCTAAATTCCTACCTACACCCGCTATATGCGCACGATTTGTGCTACGAGTGACTTCAGCCAAGATTTGTCTATCCGTCTTGAGCGGAATGGTTCCAGCGATGATTGCATCTTGGATTGCTTTCATTTCTGCCTGTGTAGTTAAAAAAAACAAAAGTTAATATAACAATGATGGAAGGGTGTTTCACATAAAATCAGGTTGTTATAAGATATCTTAGTACTTTACTGTAAAAGATATAGCTACGAATGACGGTTATACTATAAACATTTAATGGTTTAATATTTAGGTTGAAAGATTCATGAGGCAATGGGCTGATAGCAAACCATTCAGACCATAGATAGATCCCTTGCAAATAGGGAGAATAAAGATTACAGATTCTAATTACAATCATCTTTAGGATTAGTAATCTATTCTGACCATTATGGTTTTAAACTCCTATTCCTACTTGACATCCAAGAGTAGGAAAGACAATGAAGGCCAAACACCATTGCATTATGTTGCTGTTTGTGAAAGAAAGGAAATTGGTGAGTTACTGGTGAAGAGAAATGCTGGAACAGATATAAATGATAATGACTGGAACTACCCTTGTGATCATCTGATCTGAACTGGCCATGGATCCAACCCCAACCTCAACACTAAACTACTGATGATCTCTAATTCATGTGTACATACTACTGAATTCTCTCTAGTCTTATGACCATAAACTTAGGTTGTTAACACGGAGAAATTATTTTGTTTTCTGAATCTTTGTCAGGTAGTTCTCAAAAATATGACCAAGACGAAAATTACTTACATAGAGTGTTTCGTTTTCCCGAGTACGAAAATTGCCGTCTTTATCCGAATGACGACGCCTCCAATGATCTATCAAGCCCTCGTAACGCTGGTTTTCTTCGAACTATTTTTATATAAACAATACAAAACAAACTATATATAAACAACATAAACACCTTTAAAATATTATAAGAAATAAAAAATAATAAAGACTCATACAAATTCGTGTCTTCCTTGCGCGAAAGATTTTGATCCTTGGTGGGTAGTCACTTTGTTCTTCGCTCTATTTGCGGCATTCCTCTCTGACTGTTTCATCCGATCCGGGTCGGACCAGAAGTCAACAAGTTTCTGCCACTGAGCATCTCCAGCTTTCCACTTCGGCGGCTTCTCCTGCCTTGCTTGTTCAACCGTCTTCTTATTAAACCACTTATCCTTGAACTTACATTTTTTGTCGCTATATCGACGTGCAAAATCCCTCTGAAGCCCAGCCCTCACCAAGCTCCCCACTGTTAAATGGTTTCAGAGTTCTGTGGACTGATAAATGGTTTCAGGTTATATAGTTGATTTTGTTATTATGGTTTCAGGTTATGGTTAGTTATTCAGTAGGATATATGGGTTCTGGTTCAGAGTATACTAAGGTTTCAGTAAGGGTTTGTCTTTCAGTGGATATTAAGTCAACAAGGATCACACATCTTGACATTAAGTGATAAGCCAATCTAAAAACACTATCTTCTGCATTATCTTTGTGATACCACATAAGCTGTTTCTGATAAGCTATTTGACATTGACACTTTTCCCTATATAATTAGAGTGTGCCAAATACTTGGAGAACTGTTAGGATTAGGGATAGATAATCAGAGGCAAAGTACCAGCAACATAAACTCACAACAACAGCATATCAGATTAGAACAGGGGAAACAAAGATCAGACATCAGGAGTTTGGGAGAGAAAAACTAGTATATTTCTATTTTCAAAGTCTGATGATATTACAAAGGAGGTAAGTCGAAATAAGTCTGCAAATAAGTATATACATTTAAATAAGCACACACATTTAAATAAACACATTTTTAAATAAACACAAATATGTAAACATTCGATAACAATGAAAATAGAAATAATATAAACAAGACCTGGAGGCGTGGGATTAACGGCGCCTTATCCGCTGGGGGGACCTTCTCCCATGAATCATAATACTAGGGAATTTCCTTGATTAGTTCCCCAACATAGCTAGAGAAGTTTGCACCATATCGGCCTACAGGTTTGAAGGTCTTTTGATCCTTCGCCTCGAACACTATCTCTAGTTTGCGGTAGCCATTTTGTTTAAAGGCCTTTTTTAACGCCTTATGTTTGCTTTCCCCACGTTTCCCCGAACCTACACATATAAGTGATGAGTCAACAAGTAATCAAATTCACAGTTTATATAATAAGTTACACTTTTTTACCTTCGCATTGGTGGGGTAACATCCTGGGCCGCCGATCGTCAGGTGGATCCCCACCTGCATCTCCACCATGTGATCGTGGAGCTACACAGGCCATCTGTAAAAATACAAGTACAAGACCATACAATCTCATTGACCAATTAATACAGATACACACTCAAATAGATATACAAATTCATATAAATATACACATTCAAATATATATATACACATTTAAACATATAATGATAATTTCATTAAAATAAGTGTTATTTTGCAAATTACAATTTAAGTTCAATTTTCATCTTCACTAGAATCATCACTAGAAACAACATGAACACTAGCGGGGTCATCATCATCACGCACGTCATCATCTAGATCATCATCTTCAAGGACATGAGGAACGACATCATCTTCATCACCAATAAAATCAGCACTTTCTTCGTCAGGAACTTCATTATCTGGCGGGGCATCCACTTCCGTTGATTCATCATTTGTACTCAAAATCGTATACTCTAAATTACCCAATTCAGCGGACAGTACAACATCCGATGAATTGCTGTCATGTATAACATCTTGTTCGTCCTCTACCACATCCCGGTGCCAGATCTTTCGATGATGAACATCTTCGACGACCTTCCAGTGAGGTGGTCGTCTAGCCGGGTCTTCAAGGTAGAAGACTTGTCTTGCATGTGTTGCGAGAATGTATTGTTGATCTCTAAAAGAATCCTTATCAGTTAAAATATGGTTTATGCCCTGTTTAATGTAAGAACGTTTAGAGCGATCAGAGTGTGCGAAAGGAGGGTTCTTGGTGTCGAACCATTTACATCGGAACAACACAACCTTGCGGTTGCCGATATAAGTGAGCTCTAAAATTTCTTCCAACTGACCATAAAACATATCTCCATTAGGCTCGGGTGTTGCAACTCCATTGTTTTGAGTTGTACGATGTATATCGCGGTCGTGTACCAAAAACTTCACACCGTTAACTACGCAAGCGGCGTATGAGTTTGCATTTGATTCAGGTCCACAAGCCAAAGAGAATAACTCAGACTCAGGACTACACCTAGGGTCATTTTCCACACTCTTTTGATGGATCTACAAAAAAGATAAAAATAGATTCAAATGATGAATGCTCGATACTTAGAGAGGGTAATAAATAGAATGTGTTTACCTAGAGATCAAACCAGCGGGGAAATTCTGCTTCCACGTTATTGTTTGGAAATTCCCTATAAATGTTCATATAATAGAACAAGTTGTCAAAAAAATAACTTGCGGAATAAATGGTTTAAAAAAACCTACTTTTTGTAGGCATCAATGTACGCGTCGATTTCAGGACTGTTGTTAAGTATAAACCATACAACTTTCTGCATAACTTTTGTATCCATCGTAGTATATACCTCTTTACCCACTGGTTCACATATTGATTGGAACACCTGAAATGTATCTGTTGGATTTAGCCCGAAACCATTTCTGTCAAGACGATTAAATCTCGTCTCAACACCCTTAAGATAGTACGAACAGAAAGTTAATGCTTCTTCTGCAACATAACCCTCCGCTATAAAACCTTCAGGCTTGGCTTTATTTCGGACATAATTTTTAAGCTTCTTCATGTATCTTTCAAATGGATACATCCACCTCATGTAAACAGGGCCACCTAGAATAGCCTCTTTGGGTAAATGCATAACCAAATGAATCATTACGTCAAAAAAATCAGGAGGGTATATTTGCTCCAAAGAGCACATAATATTGATCAGTTGTTCTTTGGCTTTCTCCATGTCCTGCTGCATCAACTTTCGAGTACAAATCTGCTTGAAGAATAAGCAGAGCTCGATTATTGCGGGTGAAATGTCTTTGGGTAAGTATTGTTGAACTCCATAGGGAAGTAACCGTTGCATTATTATATGACAGTCATGAGACTTCATGCCCGTTATGTTGTTATCATCAGCGGTTACTTTTTTCTTGAAGTTCAATCCAAATCCATTAGGTAGTCTAACTCCTTTGATTAATTGACAAAAAAAATTCTATTATCGGGTGTGAAAGAGTACTTGGGATGAGGCTTTTCAAACTTCCCGCTTCCTTTATCAACGAGCCACAACTCTTCTCGAATGCCCTAGTCTTCCAAGTCTTGCCTTGCCTTAATCGTGTCTTTAGATTTGTCGTTCATTAACAAGGTACCCAGCAAACTCTCAAGCACATTCTTTTCGATGTGCATTACATCCAAATTGTGTTTTAGTTGAAGAGTAGGCCAATACTCCAGATCGTAAAAAATAGATCGTTTATTCTAATTAAATTTGACATTTCGATCATGTGGTTTCTGCTTGTTAGATGAATGTTTCCCCGGGACACGTCTCGGCAATACCCTAAGTTGGTTCATGATGTCCGCATTGGTAAGGGTTTTAGGAATAGGTGTTATATCAATTTTACCATTGAATGTCCTCTTCATCCTCATAGTATGTCTTAGGCGTAAGAATTTTCTATGACCAACATAAATGATTTTCCCCCTTACTTTCGCACTTGGAGTGTCTTTATTACATATGAGGCATGCAAGGTAGCCTTGCCTAGACCACCCAAACAAACTGCTTCGAGCAGAAAAATCATTAATGGTTCATAAAAGCGTCGCTTTCATTTTGAAATCAGTTCCTGTAACAACATCTCTCGTCCATACTCCAGACCATAAAGTTTGCAGTTCTTTAATCAAAGGCTGCAAGAAAACATCGATGTCCTTTGCAGGTGATTTGGGGCCGGGAATTAACATCGTCAACATAAAAGAAGTCTCTTTCATACACATCCACGGGGGTGTGTTGTATGTTGTCCTTATCATCGGCCACATGTTGTAAGTTTGACTCAGGTTGCCAAATGGATTAAAACCATCAGCAGCCAACCCTAATCGGACGTTTCTAGGATCTTTTGCAAACTCAGAATGTATTATGTCAAAACGTTTCCGTACTTTACCGTCAACAGGGTGATTCATCTGACCGTTTTCCTTAGACTTTCCAGTACTATGTCAAGTCATCCACATTGCAGTGTGTTGTGACTTGTATAAACGTTTTAGTCTAGGTATCAACGGAAGTAACGCACCACCTTGTTAGCAACTTTCTTTCCTTTTGTCTTGAGGTCTTTCCATCCACTCGCATTGCAGATCGAACAATTTTGAATTTTTTTTCATTCTCCTTCGATCCCCAAAATAAAAAACAATCATTTATACATGCATGGATCGACTCGTATCCTAACCCGATCTTTTTGTATGTCTTCTTCATTTCGTAGTATGACGATGGGATTTTGAATCCTTCTCTATGAGGAAATGCTTCTTGGAGAACTTTTAGAATCAGGTTAAACCCATTGTCTATTATTTTACCTAAGACCTTGGCGTGCGACATCTTTGCCAGAAAGTCCAATGAAGTCATCTAAGTGCAACCTGGGTATAACTTGTCAGTGGCCCTGGAAAATAACGCTTCAAACTCGTTATCAATGTGAGGACCAGTTGTTTGAGTTGGTTGAGGACTCGTTGTTTGAGTTGGTTGAGGACCCGTTGTTTGAGTTGGTTGAGGACCTGTTGTTTGAGTTGACTCATTATCCGGACGAATAATTTCATCGAGGAACGCAGCCATGTTATCGTATTCAGGTGAAGGTGGTTGTGGCGGCGGAGGTGGCGGAGGAAGCGATTCACCATGTTTATCCAAAATGGTATAAGTTGAGTCAAACCCATTTTCAGATATGTGTGTCCAAAGAGTATTGATTGAACCCGTTTGTGAGTTACCACATAGATCACACGGGCATGCAATCTCTCCGGAGATGGGGTCCAACAATGTTTTACAATGCTCGAGGAATAAATGAAGACCACGTAAAAATTCTCCAGAATTACGATTGGATATAGATGTCCAACTCTTATCAATTGTCATAATTGTGTTGTAATGAAGTAATAAAAATGAGCTACATATCAAATAAAAGCAACTCAGCTTCGTTTGATGTATACATTGATTGATTGATTGATAAACTTTAGATACTGTTTAACTAAAACCAACTACCATTTAAGAATCACTACTACAAAAAAAGCTATGAATCAGAAACCGGGTATGTTTTTGTGCATTGTCTAGTGACCGGGATCGGGCAAGGGTGGTACTTACACTGTGTTCTCGAGTTCCTTTTTTAAAGGAATGGAAGATGATGGGAAGGGAAATCAAAAAAACTGTTGTTCTTGAGTTGTTTTTAAGATGGAAAGGTAGTTTCAACCTAGGGAATATGAACATATCGTTTGTTGTTTTTAAGTTTGCATTGTTTAGATATGTTTTTCTCAAGATATAATAAGTATAGGATTTTACTAAATGTGAATGCCAAATCATTTCGTCTAATGCTGTGTGTTTAATTAGTGGTATGAACTTAGTAAACAGGTCTGATCTTGTTATATGTTTAGTGGTATACTATTATATGTTTTACTAGTCTACTGGTATACTATTATATGTTTATACAGGTTTACTTGTGTGTCTTCATTGATATGTTAATTAGTTTAAAACTTTTAGCTTCTTTTGTGTTTTTGTGTTTTGATATGATAGATGATTGATGCTGTTGCGCTTGGTATCCTGAGATTATATGGTTTCAAGTTATAGAGTTCTTTGGGAATGCAACAAAGTTTACATCATTAATAAAGGTTTCAGAGTTCTGTGGACTGATAAATGGTTTCAGGTTATATGGTTGATTTTGTTATTATGGTTTCAGGTTATGGTTAGTTATTCAGTAGGATATATGGGTTCTGGTTCAGAGTATACTAAGGTTTCAGTAAGGGTTTATCTTTCAGTGGATATTAAGTCAACAAGGATCACACATCTTGACATTAAGTGATAAGCCAATCTAAAAACACTATCTTCTGCATTATCTTTGTGATACCACATAAGCTATTTGACATTGACAATTTTCCCTATATAATTAGAGTGTGCCAAATACTTGGAGAACTGTTAGGATTAGGGATAGATAATCAGAGGCAAAGTACCAGCAACATAAACTCACAACAACAGCATATCAGATTAGAACAGGGGAAACAAAGATCAGACATCAGGAGTTTGGGAGAGAAAAACTAGTATATTTCTATTTTCAAAGTCTGATGATATTACAAAGGAATACTTAAGATGCTAGCTAAATGACCAAAATGCCCTTAGTACCAAAATGACCAAAATAGCCTTAGGAGGTCAAAGTCAAATATCTAACAAGAACCTTGTCAGCTTAATGCATTTTGATAGAGCATTACCGAACCCAGACACTCCCTCTAGCAGTCTGTTTCGATACAGCTATAAACAAATAAGCACTTTTGTTATGAAAAATAAAGTATAAGTTATTTTTTTAAACAACAACACTATTATACAACAACAAATGAAAATTACTGCACAAAACACTGTCTTGTGCTTTGTTTTGTTGCAGCAAATCTCGATCACTGTCTTGTGCTTTGTTTTGTTACACTTATATGCTTGTGCTTATTGAGACGAAGATAAGCTGTTTTTTAATAAGCATTCCGATGCAGTACCTTATTGGTTTACAGGGCTGTTTAGGAACTTGATTTGAATGTGTTTTTGTTCTATTTACTTTGTTAATTAGTTTGTTTGATCGTCATGTTTGTGAATGCAGGGGAGATTAAGATTGTATCAGAAGAAGCTGGACAAGTGCATAAATTTAAGCAACGGTAAGTTATCTTCCGAATAGTTTTATTTGAGTCTTAAGTTTATGACCACACGAAATAGAAAGACGAAGCTTTTTAGATTGTGGTGTTGGAAAATAAAATCAACTGTCATGCCATCTTAAAGACGAATACCTATATTTGCACATTGGGTTGGAATACCTATATTACTAATATACTATTAGGCCACTTCTTTTTGCAATCATCCAGTAACAAAATGATAGAATCATATAATTCTATTTAGTGGCTATTTGTGATTATTATAGACACCGCTGATTTTCATTTAGAGATGACAAATTTTAAATGGATACTTATCAATGATAGATTCTGCTTGGATTACATGATTCATAGGACTGTCTAGACTTGCTTATCGACTTAACTGCTTATTGGGGCTGTTTGGGACCGCTCTTCGATTAACTAATTACAAGGGCTATTCGTGATTGCTTATTGAAGTAACTTATTATATGGATTTTTGGGGTTGCTTTTCCGGGTCGTTTGAGATTGCTTATCAAAACTGCTTATTTTATAGTTGGGTTGTTTGTGATTGCTTATAGAGACTACTTAAACATAGTTGTTTATAAGCAGTCTCAATAAGCAATACCAAACGACCCAAATATAACATAACTGGTTTTGATAATCAATCACAAACAATCCACCAAAATTAAAAGAAAAATTGATGACACTGATTTACAACCTACAATACTAAAAACTAAACTTAACATCACATAAAACAAACCGCGAATTATACCAAAATATAAACTAACCTTCAGCTGGTGGTACGGTTGTGATGGTGGTGGCAGACAGCGGCGGCGGTGCTCTGGCAGTGGCGAGGTTAAACACTACCTACACAAAAAAGAAAACCTAAAAACATAAACAAAATAAATTAACACAAATTTACTAATTAAGAAACGAATTTACCTAAAAGAAAGTAACCAGCGGTGGTGGTTTCGTGTGTACAGTGGTGTGGTTAATTTATGGGGTTGAAGGTGATGATTTATAGGGTTGAAGGTGCTGATTTGTGGGGTTGAAGCAGGTGCACGACCCACGTCGTTTCGGCAGAGCAGTTTTGAAGCAGGAAGACCCATTCAACCTAGAAGAAAAAGACTCAAAAAATTGATATCTAAAATAATAAAGTGGATAACTCTTATATTATTTAGTTTAGTAAACTTAGTGTTAATATGTTTTTTTTTCGTTTTCTTCCTTTTGAGACAAGTTGTAGTCGCAAAACGTTTGGCGGGATAAAAAAAAAGAGGGAAACAAAATTACTTGTTCCCAACTTTATAAATGATTTTAATTATAAATGACTTTATTAATTATAAATAATTTAAAAATGATTTAAATTAGTTATAAATAATTTAAAATTGATATTAATAAATTAAATAAAAGAGGTACGTAACCTGTGCGCTGTCGCGGAGCACGCAAGACTATGTTTGCAACGGACCGATAACGTCAAGTACTATTGGTCGGTCATTGGGACTCACATTGCAACGAACCGATTACCTCAAATACTATTTTTCGTAAATATTTTAAATATATATATAATTTAAATTTCAACATTTTTTATAAAATTGTACGCATGTCGTAAGCATTGCAATATTTGGCTTGTTTTGTTCGCAATTCAGCGATCTTTACAGTGACATTTTTGTTTCCGAATAAATCGATAGATATGTGCTCCATATTTGATAAATAAAGTTTTTTATATAAAAAAAGTCGTAAATAGATTAAAGTTTAAAGTCGGTTTGTAACGTTTAACATATTTCAGGGTGCGTTTTGAATTCTTTTTTATTTTTTTTACATCGTGAAAGGTGAAACTTCACAGTCCAATTTCTCCTCTTTAATATAAAGTTATAATTTATAAATGATTTAAATTAATTGTAAATAATCTAAAAATCTATTAGGAAATGTAGTCATCCGGTTATGGTGTTAGTGAATAAAGATGAACAAGATTAGTTGGTGACTTGATGTCTGTTTGATCTGCATGTTTGATGTTTGAGTGATGTACCAGAGATATGAATTGTAGTATCACCCGAGATGGTTTGTTTTGGTATCCGATTTGTTCTATCTTTTTAGAACAATATAGTTAGTTGTACCAAGGTATGTGTTTGTTTATACCTTTTTTCATTATGATGTAATTTGTTCTTGTTATTAATATATGCTAATCTTTTAAAAAACAAAACAAGAATATGGTTGTAGATATTTTGTGTGGAAGGATGATTTTGATTAGCTCAGTGTAAGTTCTTCTTATGGACCTTCAACACATCAAAGTTTTTCTCCGAGACCTTCAACACAATATCCAAGTTATTCTCGGGTACCTTTTAGATATGAACCAACAAAGAACTCAAACTGCAAGGTCAATGATCTAAAGATAAACATGCTAGAGATAACAATAAAGATTCTAGAGGCAAGACTGGAATTGGAAAGGCATCCTGAGGACCACACATGTCAGTCAGGTGCAATACTTTATGAGCTTTTAGAAGACATGAAAAATCTTCGTATGGACTAGTAATCCGTATGTTTAATGTAATGTTGATACGTAAGTTTATTTTGATGTGTTAATGTTTCCCCGCTCAGTCGGGAATGAGTTTGATGTTTTTGTTGTAAGTTCAATACAAGTAGTAAATGCGCTTTAATATAAGATACAAATAGAATAATAAAAGCGATGTCATTTGCTACAACCAACACTCCCTATTTATAGTGGTACGAGGTTGACTTGTGAGTAGGTCGTTGAGACGTTCAAGAATCTTGTGGAAGAGTACATCTTCCATTTAATGCTTCTATCATTGGAAACATTCCAACTTCACTTTAGAGAACAGTTCTGATAAGTGTTCACAATCTTTTCACCAACTCGTACTAGGTCTTGCTTTAATTCGAAAGACACCTTATCTCGCCATTTTGCTTTATCGAATTAATCCCGGTTAAACACCATAGAGAGACAGAGTTATGCTTTATTGGAGTAATCATATAGTGACAAAGCTTATCAAGTTATTATCATCCATTTATTCACTTTAAACAATTAGCGAGTTCCATTTGCATATCAGTTGATATCCGTATCAACTTAAGAGTATATGTCTTCAAGTAATCTTTGACTTTCTTGACAATATATTTGACTAGAATACGCCAAGGTTGCTCACTAAATCTATGCATTCGCGAGTCTTGACTAGCCAGCTAATATCCTAAATTGGCCCAACAACTATCCAAGTTATTCTCTGGTACCTTGTAGATCTGAACAAACAAAGTGCTCAAACTTTAAGGTCAAAGATTTAAAGATAAACATGTTAGAGACAAGAATAAAGATTCTGGAAGCAAGGTTGGAATTAGAGAGGCACCCCGAGGACCACACATGTCAGTCAGGTGCAATACTTTATGAGCTTCTAGATGACATGGAAAATCTTTGTCTTGAGTAATAATCCATATGTTTAATTTAATGTGTTCATCCGTATGTTTATTTTAATGTGTTAATCTTTCCCCGCTCAGGCAATTTGGGTTTGTTGTTGTTTAATGTGTTAATGTTTATTTAGTTAGAATGCATGATTCTAATAAGTTAATTTGATAACTCTTTGTGGGAACAATCTCTGAACAATATTGACCGTAAAAGTGCCAATTAACACATCTATAAGGAAATATAACTCTTATCTAAAGATAGATAACACAAGTAATAACTTTTCAATCGTGTAATGCTTTATTGATATAATAAAAGTATTACAAAGTGATATGGATTTCACTAGTTGAATGACAATGTAAGATTACCCTGTGGACAAGTAAACCTGTCAAGAATGTAAAGATTACCCTGTATACAAGTAAACTTGTCAAGAATCAAGTATACAACGAACTTTTATAGCCCCTCTGGATAGGATCAGCTGACTATTGTGTAAGTTCGACAAAACGAGTAAATGCCTATAATAACAACGATAATTAAAGCGATAACATTTACTCCTACAACATTCTCTATTTATAGTGGTACGAGGTTGAATCCTTAGTGGGGGCAGTTGCGACGTGTCAACCATCCTATAGTTGACGTACAACTGCATTTAATGCACGTCTATTTTTGGAAACATCCCGCCCATACTTTTGTGAACAGTTCTACCAACTGTTCATAATCTTTCACCAACTCGTACTTTTGTTTAGGCTTTAACTTAAATGCTACTTTGTCCCGTCATTATGCTTTATTGAGTTTTCCCACCTAAACATCACTTAGAGATAATTACAAGCTCAACTTGTTCTTGTTCACAGGGTAATAGGATTATCAGGGTATTGCCACCCATGACTCTCCTTAGAACCTTCAGCGTATTCCATCTACATATCAGCTGATATCCATCCCAGCTGACGAGTAAGTCTTCAAGTAATCTTCGACTTCCTTGATGATGTCTCTGACTTCAATACGTCTGAGGTTGCTCGCTGAGGCTTTGCACTTAGCGAGTCCTTCATTGCTCGCTGATGTCTATCAACGAGTCTTAACTACTTAGCCTAATTTCTGTTTAAATTTAGGCAAGGATAATTGGGCTCTGAATTGGCCCAACAGACCGCATATATTATATATCAATATTATTTGCTTAACATCTCTCATTTAGCCATATCATCTCAACTTATTTGTTTATCGTCTCATGTAAATTCATATTATCTCGACTCAACCGTTTAACATCTCACGTATATCTATATCATCTCGACTCACACATTTAACATATTTTGCATATTCATATCATCTCGACTCATCCGTTTAACATATTTTGTATATCCATATCATCTTAGCTCATCCGTTTAACATTTCATGCATATTTATATCAGCAAGACCCACCCGTTTAACATTCATTTAAACACATTTCAACTGCAATTAGTATGTGCTCTTGATATATCGACGGAACATAATTAATTACATTTACAACTTAAACACATTTCAACTACAAAAATAATTTTAATAATTTAATAAAATATTAATATTATGAATAATCTAACTTATATAAATTTTAAAATTAATTTTAACATAAATAAATAATTTTAAAAACATTTTCAAATGAAATTACACATTTATCTATTTTAAATTAATTTTAACAATTATAAATAGTTTTTAAAACACTTTTAAATGAAAATATACATTTAGCGACAACCCTTGTCGTCACTAACGGTTTGGCTTGCTTTTATTTTTAATTTCGTGGTTTTCTAAAAAAAAAAAAAACAAATTTGTGATTGAACCTATTGCGATAACGGCATTCGACGCTAAAAGTGAGGGTCCTACTTTTGATTGTTTGACCATAGAAAAGTTGAAAATGGTGGGGCCCATTGCTCCTTTAGCGACCACTTGGATCGTCTCTAAATTGCCTCCATCTCCAAAAGTTTCTATTGGTGTAGAATCGGTTGATCCCATATCTAAAAGTAATGAGGAAAATTTCGTATACTTAGAAACTATATTTATTATAAGATCTTTTATCATTGTATCAAGTTTTGATATCTTTATTTATTTGATTTAGGTCGAATCTAATGATGTATGTGATGTTAAGAAGGTTATTTTTTATTGTTTAAACGAATAAGTGTTTACAAATGTGTTAATGATGATAATGATTTGCTTGCAATGATAACAAGTGTAAAGTTGATGGTTTCTATTTATAGTGACATATACTCTCTCTTTTCATAATTATTTGTTATTGAAAAAAAATATACAGTTTAAAAAATATCATTATTACAGTTTTTTTTGTTTTACTTTTTGCACAATAACAGTTTTACTCTTAAAAAGTTAATTTAAAATTTCTTTTTTGTTTGTAATTATCACCTAAATTCGGGATGAAATAATAAATTTAATTTAATTAATCTATTTATTTTTTCAAGTGAACAATCAGTTTGTAACAACCTAAAAAGGAAATATAAACTATAATTACGAGACGTAGGAGTAAGAAAAAGCAACGTACGTCTGATAAATGCTATCCACATCTGTTTCCTTGGATATGAAATATCCACATGTTTGTAACTTTGCATGCGCCTTTTAGTGCACATGGATTTTGATTACAATAATTGATTTTACTATTGTTTTGATACATTTGGTTTTCGTCAACCTTTAATTGCCGACTGATGACAGAAATAAAGCTTTAGAAAACTATTTCCACTTCACCAAATGGACAATGTGATATATCGACCTACTTTTTCGTACCATGTTAATTAAATACTTTCGTATGATTTCATACATATTCCTTAAGAATGCTAATAAAATAAAAGATCAGCCTCCAAGTGGGAGATTGTTAAGTTGTGGAGGCTTATATTATTGGGTACAAACCCCATCCCACATCGGTAGAATGAGTAAAGTAGATTAAGGTCTCACGCTTATAAATACCCCTTCATTGTAATTGTAAACTTGTATCTCTTGTGTGTGTGCGTACCACAATAATAAATTCTCTCTGGTTCGACCTCGTTGACGGCTACGACTACCTTAGTCGTAGATACCACGTTATATCTCGTGTTTTTTACTTTCCGTAAGCGTTGTTTGTATTCTTTGTTTATTCGAGCGGTGTGTGCAACCGTACAGAGGTCTGTACTAAGGTGTGTGCAGGTGCGATATACCCTAACAAAGTGGTATCAAGAGCCAGGCTACGATAAACAATGGCAGAAGACGGTAAGGTAAAGATCGACAAATTTGATGGTCACGATTTCGGGTTCTGAAAGATGTAGATCGAAGACTATATGTATCAAAAGAAGCTTCACTAGCCTTTGGAAGAAGCCAAACCTACAGGCATGAAGGCTGAGGACTGGGCCCTGCTAGATTGGCAGGCTCTAGGTGCGGTCAGGCTATCAATGGCGAAGAACGTAGCCTACAACGTTGTCAATGAGAAGACTACATATGGCTTGTTAAAGGCTCTGTCTAATATGTACGAGAAACCTAGTGCGTCAAATAAGGTGTTTCTTATTCGACAGTTGGTTAATACGAAGATGAATGAAGGAGCCTCCGTTGCAGATCATGTAAACGAGTTTAATTCAATCCTATCAAGGTTGACGTCGGTTGATATTAAATTCGATGATGAAGTACAAGCTCTTTTGTTACTCTCTTCGTTGCCCGAGAGCTGGTCATGCACTGTTACAACAGTTAGTGGTTCAACAGGAAGTACTAAGCTTAAATTTGATAACATTCGCGATTTAATTCTTGGGGAAGATATCTGTAGAAAGACATCCGGAGAGTACTCGAACTACTTGTTAAGTGAAGAAGACAAAGGCAGGGGCAGAAAGTAAGACAGAGGGCAGAAGCATAACAGAAGTAGATCGAAATCAAAGAAGAGAGGTCGGTCTAAGAACAGGCAGGATATCACGTATTGGAATTACAACCAGAAAGGCCACTTTCAGAATCAGTGTTCCAAGCCTGTAATCTCCAGGGATAAGGAGGTTAACATAGCAGCTAGAGACTATGATGACGCATTAGTATGTTGCGTTGAGAATACGATTGATGATCGTATAATAGATTCTGGTGCATCGTTCCATGCTACCTAATGCAAAGAAGTGTTTGAAAGGTTCAAGCTACGCTCTGGTAAAGTTTGTTTAGCAGATGACAAGACTCTAGACATTGTAGGTGTTGGGGATGTTGTCCTCAAAACTTCTTTTGGTACAAATTGGACTCTGAAGGATGTTAGGTACATTCCAGGCCTAAAGAAGAGGTTAATCTCTGTTGGGCAGCTTGATGAGGAAAGGTACCACGTAGGCTTCGGAGACCAGCAGTGGAAGGTTACTAAAGGTAGTTTGGTGGTAGCTCGTGGGAACAAACGTGAAAGCCTGTATATGGTTGAGGTACCCTCCGATGGGATTAACGCAGCTTTTGATGGTAGGGGCAACGCAACTTTATGGCACCAGAGGCTTGGGCACATGAGTGGGAAGGGTATGAAGATTCTAGCTTTGAAGGGTAGGATTCCAGATTTACAAAAGGATTTTGTAGGCTTTTGTGAGCCATGTGTATTGGGGAAACAAAAGAAGGTAAGCTTCATAAAGTTTGGAAATACACGAAAACTATAGAAGCTCGAGCCAGTTCATACAGATGTCTATGGCCCTAAATCTGTTGCATCAATAGGCGGATCCAGCTACTATGTTACCTTTATCGATGACTGCAGCAGGAAGGTATGGATTTATTTTCTTAAAAATAAATCTGAGGTATTCAACACTTTTAAGAAGTGGAAGGCTGCAGTAGAGAATGAAACAAACCTTCAGGTGAAGTGTTTGAAATCTGATAATAGTGGAGAGTATAGTAGCTGAGAGTTCTTTGAGTATTGTGCCAAGAACGGGATTAGGATGCAGAAAACAGTCCCGGAAACACCTCAACAGAACGGTGTTGCTGAAAGAATGAACCGAACATTAAATGAGAGAGCAAAGAGTATGAGGCTTCATGCAGGGCTCCCAAAGATGTTTTGGGAAGATTCAGTTACTACGGCAGCTTACTTAATTAATCGCGTGACCCTTCCAGGCCTTTAAGGGTTCCGAATCCCAAAGAGGAATGGTAAAGGTTAAGAAGTTAGTCCTCGCACACTTGAGGGTAATTTGGGTGAGACTTAGAACCTATCGTTAAGGTGAAATAAATGTTGCAAGAGATAAGCTAGATGCAAAGTCTGTGAAGTGCACATTCATAGGCTATGGCTCAGATGAGATGGGATATCGCTTTTGGGATTCAAAGAGTCATAAGGTCGTCCGAAGCAGAGATGTCACATTTAATAAGGACTCTCTATATGGAGCCAAGGCTGCAACATATTCTAGTAACTTAACAAAGCCAAATCAGAAGGATCAAATGGTGTTGGAAGACTCGCCAGATAACCTTGCAAATAAAAGCATAGTTACAGAGAATGGGTTGAGTTCAGAAATCACTCAGAGCCCAAGTGAGAGCTTAGATGCTAGTGAGGGGTCCGAAAATAATGGGAGCTTCGAGGATAGTAGAAGATCGGATGAAGAAGACTCTGAAGACAGAGCATCCTCTGAGGAGGGAGGCTCTAAGACTCCACGGTTACGAAGATCCACAAAAGTCCAGGCTCCGTTAAGGTACGCTCCATCAGCAACCTAACTGCTACTGACAGAAGAATGGTGAACCAAGAGTTGAACAACCGTCAATTTTATAAATTTTAAAGACAATTTTTACCCTTTGACTTTTTGGGTCCGACTTGACTTTTTGACTCTTAATCTTTTATTGTCACATAAAAACGATTATCGCGTAACCGGTAATTTTTCAGAACATATTTAAATAACAAATCAGATTTATTATTACATATCTCTCATGTGCAAATTTATTTTTAATTTATTTAACTTGAAACCGAGAAATAATATGTTAGATCACAAGTTGACTTATCAAAAACGACCCGCTAAATCACGTTTTCACGACTCGGACTCTAAAGCAATTTGATGTGAAACGACATTCCGAACAACTTTTTTGTTTTTTCCCGAGACCCGAAAACAAGCAAAAAATGACCGAAATACCCTCGTAAAATTTTAAGTGAACAAACAAAGCGTGCTTGACACAAAAAAATTACATTTTACATTTAATTATCACTATATATTAAAAGAAAAAAATATTTTAATAATTTATTCAAAAGCGTTTATTTAAAAACGCGAATATTTAAATTAAAAGTTTTGTTTTACGGACAAAGTTTCCCCGTGATACTTGATGGCTACACAAATAAGTAATAAACATTTTAAATAATTGTTTTTTTTAAACATTTATGAAAAGTAGTCATGTAAATACTCATTTTTGTGGGAAAAATCATTTGGAACGCAATGGCGCAAGTTTCGTGTTTGGAATCATCCGTTAAGTAGCTTAAACGAGTCCCGAACCATTATTTAACGAAAGTTACACTTTTGGTCCCTGTGGTAATATTTACGCCATCACCCCTAGAGTATCATACAATATACACTTTGATTTATAACTTTTATATATAAATAAAAACACACTAAGGGTTAATTCATTTTTCTAACCTAACCCTAACATACACAACCCTCCTCCCCACATAAATAGCCGGTGCCTCCTCACCATTTCCGGCCACCAACCACCCACCCCTCCTACGCGCTAGACTACCAGCCCGACGAACATCACACCCACAACCACCTTGATACTCGATCGACTCCACACCATCACCTCCATCTACATCTCCACGACACCACCATCACCTCCACCTCATCACCACAGCGCTCTCACCACCTCCATCACCCTCGTCACCATCAACCACCAATTAAGGTGCGTTCGTTTGTGTTTAGCACTAGCAAAAAGGGCGTTCGGTTTGGGTTTGTCACAAAAAGGGTGCGTGTGGTTTTGTCTTAGGCACCAAGGGTGCATTCGTTTTTTCATAAAAGCACCAAAGGTGCGTGTGGTCTTGCTAAGTCACCGAAAGGGAGCGTTGGTTTAGTTTGCACCAGCAGGGGTGCGTTTGGTTTTTCTTAAATCACCTAGTAGGGTTGCGTTCGGTTTTTCTTAAATCACCCAGTAGGGTTGCGTTTGGTTTTGGTAACAAGCACATGGGTGCGTCTGGTTTATCAGTCTCCAAAGGGGTGAGTTTTGGTTTTCAGATAACACCACAAAAGGGTGTGTGTTTTGGGTTTTAAAAACGCATAGGGTGCATTTGTTTTCTCGTAGCAGCCAAACCGGGGTGTTTGGTTTTATTCATCTTATTTATTATTCGGGCTCATTTAGATATATATTGAAAGGCGGGTATTTTGCAACACGGATAGATTGAAAAAGGGAAAACTTTGAGATTTGTAAAATATGGAAAATGTCGTATAAACGAATAGGTCATGCCAAAATTTTTATAAAATATTATACTTAGTAAATTTCATTATAATTCTATTATTTTAGAAACCCGATAAAAGGGCGAGTTATAGTTTTAAGATTTTAAGTTTGTTATTATACGATAACCCGATAAACAAACGAAAACCATACTTTTACAAATGAGACAACTATTTTAGCTACAACCCGTCAAGGAAACGAAATACTAAATTATAAAATGATATTTTATAATTCCCGATTAGAAGATAAAAACATAACTTTTGCGAAAACTTTTAAAACATCGTTTACTTAATCTGAAACTTTAAAACATACATTTACTTTTATGCAAGAACTTTTATTAATTGAATCGGTGATTTTCGGACACGTGTCGAAATATTTTGTTCAACTATTTTCTCACGTTTCTAATATAATACTTGTAAAGTATTATATACTGTGTCTTATTCTTTTGGTTGTTTGCCTTTATCATATAATTCGCCATATGAATTATATAATTGTTCATTTTTTATATGTAATATATACGGAATATATTATATACTTTGCGTTTACTTTTCGATTTATTTTATTTAACCAACCATTAAACTCTTACAACTTGGAATCTAAATCTTTTACCAACGTGCCGCGTTGACGTAATTATCCATCGAAAAACCAAAATAGATTATCCTAAGCTAGTGGGTCATAGCCGTTAAGATAAATCGCAACTCCTTGGTCGAGCCGTTCCGGTTTCCGTTTGTGTTGTGCTTAATATGTGCACTTCTACCAATCGTTCTTCATCATCGAGGTGAGTTTATAGCCCCATGTTTTACTAGTTTTACATATGTTTTTGAGGTGAGAACATGCTTGTTTGAAAATGCATTTACATGGTTGATTACAAATTGGTTTACACACTCATTTACATAGCTCGCTATGAGATACATTACTTGACTTCATTTTTGGTCACAAATACATACTTTACTTTTGAAATGATTACGGATTAGCTTAAGCGGATTGAACGGATAACTACAAGTAAATGCCCGGGTGTTCTTGGAGGGGTACATATTCATTACTGCCCAGGTGTTCTTGGAGGGAACACCTGCGATGGGTACATATGGTTTTCATTACTGCCCGGGTGTTCTTGGAGGGGACACCTACGATGGGTACATAGTGCATCGGTTTCATGAACTTAGAGTAATCGTAATCACTCATTGGGCAATACATACTTGAAACATTTCGTGATGCTTTTAATTATCATGCATACTTTGAATAATTGCGGTCCAACTTTCATACGTACAATTTTTGGCAACTATTATAAGGATTGAAATGGTCATGCATACTTTATAAATCTTTTGATTTCAACGTTTATACTTACAAAAATCTATGAACTCATCAACTTTATGTTGACACTTTTAAGCATGTTTTTCTCAGGTGAATTAGATGCTTGGCTTACTTGATGTGCATTGGAGTCTAAATTGACAAGATTTCATTCATGGATTTCTACTTACATACAAATGATCAGATCTCGTTGTATTGCTTTCAAGCTTTTCATTGTGATGCAATTATGGGACAAATGTTATACCAATTTCAAGAAAATCAACGAGATTACTTTTCAAACGACACATTTAGAGGTTGTTCTCTTGTATCTTGTGCTGTTGTATTATGAAGTAACGCCCCCGGACACATTTCCGCTGCGACACATTTTTGGGGGTGTTACAGATTGGTATCAGAGCACTGGTTATAGAGAACTAGGTTGCATATTTTACCCTAGACTATAACCGTTTTCACAAGCATTGCATCACAGCAAATATTTTTAAAGTGCATACACACTACTTGCTTACATTACTTGTTACATTAAGTGCTTACATGACATACATGTATATAATATATATGCTTACATGTTTTTGCGTATATCGTACATTTATTTATATAAGAGTTAATTATATAAATACCAGGATATTTCTTAAGACATTGTGAGTTACACAATGGTCTCATTTTACTTCTTAGACATTGTGAGTTGCACAATGGTCTCACTTCGTTCTCGGACATTGTAAGTTAAACAATGGTCTCTAAGAATATATTTTTTTATAACTGTATACAATATCGTATTATATGAAACCCGTCACAATTTTGTTTACATGGAATTATGTATGAATCTAAGTATTACAAGTCTTGTAATGGCGGTACTTGTAATACGAGGATTATATGATAATTGCTATGTTTAACCAAAACCCATCACAGTTGCTGCTTTACATGGGATTATGTATGAATCTAAGTATTACAAGTCTTGTATGGGCGGGACTTGTAATAGGAGGATTGATATGATAATTGCTATGCTGACTCATTCATAGAAACCTTTATCTTATTTACTTTAACCGTGTGCTCATCAACTATTTTGAACACGATGACGATTTCTCCTGATAGTTTTACTCCTCGTCTCCGAAGACGAGTTTTAAACACTCGTCCCATACTCATTAGAGCACCTGCATTGATATGTCATTCACCACCTTGAAGGTTATGTGAGTATCTTAGTATTGCATCGAAAAATTATTAAAGATAGAGGAATACAGATTTATAATCTCTTTATTTGAAAGGATTGGGACTCCTTTTCATTTAAATAAATAAATTGTAAATCGCCAAACCATAAGTTTATCAATTCATTATTTACATAAATTGGGACGCTTCTTTATGCAAATAATGAATTATAAATGAGTGGGCTTAATGGTATCCGATATGAAACGAGTATGAACTCGAACCGGACAATCACCGGAATCCATTAATAAGGTCTAGAAACACAATCCTATCTTACCACTCAACAGAATCTTAAGGCCTCACTTGAACTACCTTATCTCATTCTTAAGTTATTACTTTTGTTGTTACAAATCTTTACGATCATGGACTGTTTGTGGAGCTAACCGACTTGTGCACACTTGAACTAATTGAGTTGATTCATCCTCGAACTAACGACTGAGTACCATATTCCGCCGTCTATCGCATAAGCTCTCCCGCGAGCTCCTCTCATTTGTTGAACTTTATTCTAGGGATATTGTTTCTCGAAATGTCCTCACTCTCTGCATCCCATCACCATTTGTTATAGTTATTGTCGTTATGGTTGTTGTTGTTGGGTCCTGGAGCGGTCCTATCTTGTACAAATTTATCCAATAGGTAATGCAAACCCTCTTAAACCAGATAAACATCTATCGACGAAAGAGATAGTCGAACTATTCATTTCGGGCCACTAGTACGAAGACTTAGGTCGCGATACATCATGGTACTGGCAAGTAAGTTGAATACTTACATCCATAAGCCTCGTCCGCTATTAATCATTGAACATTACAGATATCAGAAACGAGACTCCGTCCTTGAACATTTAAAACATTATATAGACATACTCACGCGACTACACTTTCTTCTTGATGTTTTCACTATTAAGAGACTCTCTTTATAATGCGTTTATATTATTCATAAGACTTGTAATGATATTTTGTTGAGATACCTATTTTGATAGATTAAATATCATGGTCAAGCCTATCCAAAATTTTTGGTATGTTGAGAAGTGTCGAAACATCGAATTTTGCTGAATAAAGTTATCAGCATCTTGTTTAGAACTGGTTTATTAAATCTTAAATCTTTTCTTGGGCACACAATCGGTTAACACAAATTAAATCTCGGGACGAGATTTTTTTAAGGGGTAGGTACTGTAACAACCAGCAATTTTCAGAATTTTAAATGACTATTTTACCATTTGACTTTTCGGGTCCGACTTGACTTTTTGACTTTTGATCTTTATGTCACATAAAAACGATTACCGCATAACCGAATTTTCGAAACCATTTATAATAACAAATCAATTATTATTACATATCTCTCAGTGCTCTCTCATTTATTTTAAGGCGGCAGTACTTTGACTTAAAACGATAAGATATATGTTATTCCTAAGTTGACTTATCAAAAACGACCAGCTAAATCACGTTAGCAGCCAAACCGGGGTGTTTGGTTTTATTCATCTTATTTATTATTCGACCTCATTTAGATATATATTGAAACGCGGCTATTTTGCAACACGGATAGATTGAAAAAGGAAAAACTTTAAGATTTGTAAAATATGGGAAATGTCGTATAAACGAATAGGTCATGCCAAATTTTTTATAAAATGTTATACTTAGTAAATTTCATTATAACTCTATTATTTTAGAAACCCGATAAAAGGGTGAGTTATATAGTTTTAAGATTTTAAATTTGTTATTATACGATAACCCGATAAACAAACGAAAACCATTCTTTTACAAACGATACAACTATTTTAGCTACAACCCGTCAAGGAAACGAAATACTAAATTATAAAATGATATTTTATAATTCCCGATTAGAAGATAAAAACTTAACTTTTGCGAAAACTTTAAAAACATCGTTTACTTAATCCGAAACATTAAAACGTATGTTTGCTTTTATGCAAGAACTTTTATTAATTGAATCGGTGATTTTCGGACACGTGTCGAAATATTTTGTTCAACTATTTTCTCACGTTTCTTATATAATACTTGTAAAATATTATATACCGCGTCTTATTCTTTTGGTTGTTTGCCTTTATCATATAATTCGCCATATGAATTATATAATTGTTTATTTTTCATATGTAATATATACGGAATATATTACATACTTTGCGTTTACTTTTCGATTTATTTTATTTAACCACCCATTAAACTCTTACAACTTAGAATCTAAATCTTTTACCAACGTCTCGCGTTGACGTAACTATTCATCGGAAGCCCAAATACATTATCCTAGGCTAGTGGGACTTAGTTGTTAAGATAAATCGTAACTTCTTGATCGAGCCGTTCTGGTCTTTCCGTTTGTGTTGTGCTTAATATATGCAGTTCTGCAAATCGTTCTACAATATCAATGTGAGTTTATAGCCCCATGTTTTACTTGTTTTACATATATTTTTGGGGTGAGAACATGCTTGTTTGCAAATGCATTTACATGGTTGATTACAAATTGGTTTACATACTCATATATATAGCTCGCTATGGGATTCATTACTTGACTTCATTTTTGGACATGAATACATACTTTACATTTGAAATGATTACAGATTAGTTTAAGCGGATTGAACTGATAACAACAACATTACTGCTCGGGTGTTCTTGGAGGGGACACTTGTGATGGGTACATACAAATCTACGTCACAACTTCATGAACTGTAAATCACTTAGAGGATGAGCGTGGATGTTATGAAATAGATTTATTCGAGTGTGAATCCCCATTTGGGTGATTAGCTATCACTGGGCAAACAAACGTTATAGCATGTTGTCCACGCGAAAGTTATAAAATAGATCTATTTGGGATTGACAATCCCCGTTCGGGTGATTAGCTATCACTGGGCAAACGAACGTTATAATATGTCGGAATACGATTGGTTGGGTCTACAGGGCCAACATTACATATACATGAATACTTGCGCGTTGTCTTGAATAAAGTGGCAATACATACTTTGAACAAAGGTGGTTCAACTATATATACGTTTTGGTGACTATTTAGGGATTTAAATGGTCATGCATAATTTAACTGAAGACGATTCAGACGAATTGAGCGCCGGGATGTCGCTCCCAAAAGGGGTAGATACTTTAGCCAAAAGTTCATTATAGATCCTAAAATTGGCATAGATCCAATGAAGCTATCTCCACCCTTCATTTAGTTCTCATCCAACGGTTGAGAAAAATACACATTAAAAAACACACCCCGTCTCATTTTACAACAG
>BQNB010039000.1:7493-48356 GCA_026074375.1 Tanacetum coccineum | reverse complement strand
TAGAAAATATCTTTTTCATAAAAATCTATTTTCTTTTCCATCTCATTTTCTCTCTCAACTCTCTCTCATCTCTCTCTCTCAATTTCGTCTCTCTCTCTCTCTTCTCTTTTCTTGATTCGTGTTTCGTGTTATGAAGTGAAGTATTAATCGGGTTCCTACAAATTCTTTGAAGGTTGGAAGCCTTTGTCACCTCTCCAATTGGCTGTGGAGGAAGTGATGTCGGGATAGCTTGAATGAAGCCTCTATTTATTGGTATTGAACCTGTTACAGCGCAACCAATAAAGGTGTTACGCCGTAACCATCATACACGGCATTCTATATTTAAGCAGTTTGTTACGGCGTAACCAGATATGGTGTTACGCCATAACCTTCAAATAACTTCTATATGTACGTGATCTTCATTCCATATTTATGGATCTTCATTGGTTACGGCGTAACTGAATATAGTGTTACGTCGTAATTCTAACTTTGACAAGATTTCTTTCTAAATATATGGTTATGGCGTAACTAGATATAATGTTACGCCGTAACGTGGTCCTTGATATTTGTACTTGCTAAATATATGTTACAGTGTAACCATTTTTGGTGTTACGCCTTAACATCCTTCAGAATTTACACTTTAAGTCCTTTTTCGCTTGTTTCTTGTCACTTTCCTGCATTTTACCTAAAAACTACAAAATGATATATCTCGTTTTCGAGTGTTAGTGAAACATTTTTTGCAGGTATTTTAAGGGGTATATTACCACCAAAAACAAATTATTAGATTTTGATGTTATCATTCAAATATTTACTTTATTGTTAATGAGGTTTGGTGGTGGATGTTGGCGTTGAGATTTGATGGTGTCGGGTTTGTGGTTGAATTTCTTGATGTAAAATCACAAACCAAAAGGGTGTGATTTATGTGGTTTGATTTTGTTAGTGTTTTTGTGTTTGTAGCATTCTAGTAGCAGGAAGAAACAAACACAACATTTTGTTTTTGCAAATGTGTGTGAGGATCTTTTTTTATATATCTTCTTGATATAATAATAATAATAGAAATATAAAAAATAAAAGAGAGGCCAGCTTAGTAACTTCACAAATGAAAATGAGGGTATTTTAGTCATTTTATATAATTTATATGGTCAAACTAACGATCAACGTAAATTTGGACCAAACCTGAAACGAAAGTATCCCTTTTAGACTAAAACCAATTTTTTTTTGAATTTTTGGACCAAAGGTGAAAAATGCACCAACCACAAGGACCAAAAATGCACTGAACTCTTGCTTATATTTACCGGTTCCAAGAAGTTATAATTATGGTAACGGTATTTTTCAGAGTTCATTACTTAGTAATAAAAGTTTTTAAAAGTTCGTAGCCAATCTATGAACTTAACCCTAAGTTAAAGGCTAAATTTGAAATTTTTTGACGGAAGGTAAAAAGAAATAGTGGTCCACAATTAGAAAAAGACCCATATTTACAAGAAGAAAAAAGATGGACCCTTTTTTACAAACAAAGTTCAAAAAGACCCCATTTATCAAAAAAAACTCTGAGAACATAACATTTGGTCTTATCACAAAGAGATATTCGTGATACCCAAACATTAGGGTCGAATAGTTTCTTTTACACTGTGTTCTCTAGTTATATTTTAAGGAGTGAAAGGGCATAAGATGAGAAGGGGGAGAGGAAGGGATGATATTGTTAGAAATCTAATTCACGATCTCGGAAGGTCGGGGAAGCTCAAAGTATGAATAAGTCTGATGCGTGCTAAAACCCACATCATTTATAACCCGAAAAACACTAATAAACGGACTAAAAGCATGAAATATGATAAATATTATTGCAAATATGTTTGGTTTGTGTTTTTATGTTTTGCAGCTACAAGGGATTAAAAATAAAGCAAAAACGGTGACTTTCGGTCAAGATTCGATGACGTTTGCACGTTTTCTAGATCAAGACGAAGTCGTTAATATTTCCCGAGCATGCCATTGGAAAGAGCACAGAAATTCGAATCAATCAGTGCCTTTATCTTTTATTGGGCCAGCCCGACACCATTTATATGGGTCGGACCGACCCATACTTATTAAAAGGTCATGTTCTAATAATTTAACAAGCTCAGCCTAACACCATTACAAGCCCGGCTAGTCCATGAAAGTTATATCCAAGCTATTATGAATACTTGGCCCAGCAGTAAAGCAAGTCCAGCTCATGACATAAGAGGGGCGCGACCCAGTTGTAGAGTACTAAAGCCCAACACAACATGTTTAAAATCCCAGCCCACCCGAAAACGCAGCCCAATGTTGAAATAGATAGAAGCCTAGATGTGGTATTGCTTAGGAGGGACGCAACAATATAAAGGGAAAAAGGAGAGCAGATATATCTTATCCTTTACCATTTATTTTGTTTGTTTTTCTACTGTTCATTTTTTTCGTAGAATAGGATTAGTAGTAGTATAGTTTAGGATGAGGATAGGTGTTTCTTCTTGATTGTATCTTTCATTTCGATTAGATGTATGGTTGGATTTAACTTTTGATGCACTGTTTTGATTTATGATAGTATGATTAGTAATTGTTGTTGTTGAGGTTTTGATTGTTTGGAAGGATTACCCAGGATTCGAGCTTATTGTCTATTGCTTATTATTATCTACTGTTCATCTAGCAGTTTATTTAGGGGTTTAGATCGAAGGTTCTCACAGATGGTGTTTGAATGCTATTTGAGTATTGGGATATTCGGTATACGGCTTATTATGGTGATTAGCTCATTTTTGTTTCGGCAATTGTGGCTTATTGGTTCAGATTTAGTCGATTGACTAACTTTTTTTCTAGATTATATTAGCTTAAATGGTAGAGTCGGTTCGATTCGTGTTATCGGTTATGAGTTTATTTCCGCTTGTACTTTAGTGATTTGGTTAGTTTAAGTTTTGTTTCAAAAAAAAAGTAATAGTAGTTTAGTTAGCTTAAATTTAGATCCGATTTTGGTTAAACTTAGTTTCATATTATTATGGTTCGTTTGGTTAGATTAAATTTAGCTTAAAAATAGATTTCGAAAGTTTTAATAAGTAGTTAGATAGTCTTAGCTTATTATTTTGTATCGTTTAACCTTCGCTTGTTTTACGTTAATGAAACTTTCTACTCATGAGGCGAGGAGCTTACGGGTTGTATAAGCTAGCTTATTGCCTAAGTTTATAGCTTAGTTAGATTTTACTAGCTTATTAGAAAATAAAGTTTAAATACTTTATAATCTATTAAGTAAATAAAGTTTAAATAAAAAATACACTTAGCATTTAGTCTAGTTTATAAAATCGGGTGGTTACATTCGTATCGGTTTCGTCATTCAGGTTCTACTTTCTTTTCCCTATTTCTTAATTAATTGTATACTATGGTTTGTGGTGGTATATGTGGAACTTTCGCAATAAGCTTCTGTTTGATAAGAAGATCCCTGAAAATGCGCTGATATTTGATAATTTAGTTTCTAGTTCTTTTTATTGGTGTAAATTCATATCTAAAGCGTCGTTCAAGTGGGACGATTGGCTTAAGAACCCTTATATTGTTCTTGTTTGATCTAACTCCTTGCTAGTGTTTTAATAAATCGTCGTTAAAAAAAAATAGTTTTACTTTATTTAGCTTAATATGATTGCTATTATTTTTATGCTTATTATTATTAGTTTAGTTGTCATGCTTAGTGAGTAGTTTACTTTTATGCTTGTTAAGTAAATTGATGTTTAGTGAATTAAGTGTGGAATTTAACAAGTGATTAGTGATTAATAATTTGCAAAAATTATTTAGTTTAGTGTTTTATTTAGTCGAACGGGCAAAAGCTGTAAGATTAAGTAGGCATTAAATTATTAATTAATTTCTCGATAAAAAACCGTTTTCAATATTAAGCCAACGATTTGAGGAATCGATTTATTAGACGAAAAATAGTTCATCATTAAGATCTTAAATTTTACACTTAAGAATCTATTCACCTTTTACCTGACAAGCATATTTTTCTTTATATTCTTCATCTTATTAGCTTATTTGTTAATTAGTATAATTTAGTTTATCGATTTCATTAGTTTTTATTAAAAACCAAAAATCTTAAAAGATAATCAAGCATTTTTCTTCAAAACATTAACATGGATTTCAATTCATCTCTCGTCGTGGATACGACACTTGGAAGATAGACTATTACTTTTCCTAAAATAATTTTCTTATTTAACGGGAAATACTATATATTATTACGACACGCGTTTGACGTTTATCAAAATGACGCCGTTGCAGGGGAGAGGTGTACGATCTACACGTGGTGTTTAAAGTTAGTGCCTTGAAGATCCTTTCTCTTTTGAAAGTTTATTTTCGTACATATAAAAATAAAAAACCCAAAAATATTTTTCATTTCTATTTTGTTTTCTTTTATGTAAACATTAAAAATCCAAAAAATATTATATATATATATAAATAAAAATAAAATAAAATAAAATATAAAAAAAATCTTCGTTATTATCTCAAGCGTTTAATTCTTATCTCTTTCTCTTCTTAAATTGTTTAATTCTTCACGATGTTCTTTTCTTCATGCTCATTCCCATGATCCTCGGACCATGGAGGATTTTTATCGACCGTCACTCATCGGTAGAGGAGGACCGATCGTTCCGATAACCGTTTCGGGAACCGATTTTGTATTGAAAAATCATATGGTTCGGCTGCTTCGACAGAATTGTCAATTTCATAGATTTAAAGGTGAAGATGCAAATGAGCTCCTAGACAAGTATTTATCTATCACCCAATTCATCAAGCAAAAAGGAATTTCTCAAGACATCATCAATCTAAATCTTTTTTCATTCTCTTTAACCCACGAAGCTGAATCTTGGTTTTATACTCTTAAAACTCATTCTATTCATACTTGGGAAGAGATGTTCTTCAAGTTTCTTTTAAAATACTACCCATATTCTAGAGCGTTGCAGCTTAGAAAAGAATTTTTTAATTTTCGGCAATTGCCTACCGAATCAATATTTGAAGCTTGGGAAAGATTTAAATCTTGTTTGTGAAAATGTCCCGACCATAAAATTTTGCTTCTTAATCAAATCCTTACTTTTTACTATGGAATTACGATGATTGACCAAGAAAGACTTATGGTGGCTGCCGGCGGTAATTTCATGTGGAAGACTCCTCAAGAAGCTTATGATTTAATCGAGTATATGACACAACATCATTTTCAGCGGGACGTCGAATTGTATTGTATATACTACCCACTGATAATGACGTGCTTTTATTATAATGGACTACTTTCGCTTTGAGAGAACGAGTTGAGGTCCTTGGAAAGCAAACTGGATACACAATTCAAAGTGTTCAACATAATCCAGGACCAGGTCATCCTAACACCTTTTACTATTCAGACTCAGATGAAAGTCATGACAATGAACCTTCTAAGATGACTGAAGATCAGAAATCGATTCACCATTTGAGTGGCAGTCCCACTCCTTCTTCTGACCATGTGGTCGCGTCTCTCTCTCATTCTCTCACTCCTACCAGGGATAGTGATTCTATCTTGGAGGAGACCGACACACTTCTTCCTCATCATGATTCGACTTCACCAGAAGTCGATGATGATATATTCGATCCGAAGGGAGATATCCGTCTTCTTGAAAGATTATTACATCTTGATTCTACTAAAGATATCCCTCCTCCTCATAAGCTTAGTAATGAAATCTTTGATCTTGAAGAAGATATCCTTATTCTTGAAAACTTATTAAAGAATGAACCTTCAGAAGCAAAGAACTCAGAGATCAGTCCTCTTATTAGGGAACCGCCGAATACCTTTTTAATGGGGGACGAGGAAATCAAACTCAATTCTCATGAGGATATTGATGACCTTGTTCCAATCCCAAGGGTATTCGAGAAACCTTTGGATTCTCTTGATTGTATTTCCAAAACTTTCGACATGACTATCACTGATCCTTTGTTTGACTTTGATTCTGAATTTACTTTAAATTTAGACAATCCAATCTTTGGTATTCACAATGAGGAGAGTGATGAGTCCGAAACAGAGAAAATAATGGATGAGGTGCAAAATCATAGCCCATAAAGTACCGCATAAATCCCACCTCTATACGAAAAGTTAAATTTGGATTTAACCATGCCTAAACCAATCCTTACCTTCTCACACTTTCGTTATGACATTTTTGGTTCTCATCGTGTTTTTGACATACTTGGCCCGAGACTACTATTTTCTTTATCATACAATTTTGGCCTCATCTTTTCTAAGGAATACCTCAAATTTCTATCATTAAATATATTCTTGCTAGGAGACGAAAATGAAGTATTTGATCCTGGAAATATCGTTATTTACGTCGAATCAGAAGTTTGAAAGAGTTCCACCGAATATATTCCTGCCCTTTTTGCTTTAATGAAAATTTAATTTTGGGCGAGTCAAGCTAGTGACTCATAAAAAACAAGCGCTTCTCGGGAGGCAACTCGTGTCTTTTCTTCTTTCTATTTTCTTAATAAATAAGTGTGTGATTTTATAGCCCAAGTGTGGGGGCGTGCTTCTTTCTATGGTTTGTGGTACCGTTTTTGCAGGATTCCTTAAGATCGTGAAGACCCGTGCTTGTTTTCAATCCTCCAATCATCCGGTCTTCGATCTTCTGCTTATTGGAATCTTCGATCCTGATCATTTATATATGTATTGTTACCCATTTCACACTTAGAATTTTTTGCATTTGCCTTTTTTCATTTCTAAGTGTGGGGGTAAAACCCGATGCTTTTGAACATTGAGTCCAATGTTCCATTCTAAGTGTGGGGGGGGGGGGATTTCTGTCGAAATTGATCATATCTGTTGCCTGTTTATGTCCCTCGCAACCCCGTTTTGACCAAAATTTCAATATTGTATTGCTTTATTTTATATATAAAAAATAATAATATTAAAAAAATGATAAAAAAAAAATAAAAAAAAAATGATGAAAAAAATGATGAAAATATAAAAATATATAAATAAGTAGGCCCGTAGAATTAGGTAGCTTTTGACTTGACCGAGTTTTAAACTCTAGCTTTCCCCTTAGCTTTCGAGACTTAGCGTTTGCTTAACTTTAAAATTTTGCAAAGGACAAAATATGATAGAGTTAAATATAAGTTTGATGCTAAGCGTGGATTAGTTGGATATCTTTAGAGCTCATAGAGGTTAATTGTGGCTTTTTGCTCCCATCAGCTTAATAAACGTTATATAATTGTTGAATAAATAAAGTTACTTTAGGTTTTTGCGATTCTTAGTTTAAATCACTTCGTAGAGATTCCTTCTGGTGAAAGTAAGGTACACATCGAGGTTTTGTCAGTGTTGTGGGGAAATAGACTCTTGGACCATGGTCGGCTCGCATACCGATGTGGCAGTTGTTAAAAGACTGCAGGACTTGAAATTTGGCTATAATAATAATAATGAGGTAATAAACCGAAGCCGAAATAAGACTTCTGGATCATGGTCGGCTCGCATACCGATGTAACAGTCGTTTAAAGGGTGGAGTTAATAATAATAATAAAACTATGGGCTGATAAAAGTTTATTGCATCTTGCCGGCTCACAACCGAGGTTGCAGTCTTCAAAATAAGGCACATATTTATAATAATCCGAGACTGATAAAAGTTTGCTGCATCTTGCCGGCTCACAACCGATGTTGCAGCCTTCTAAAGGACCGAGGTTTAATAATGTTGCAATAATAATAAGTATAAAGCCAAATTTCAACTCCGGTGTTATCTAAATAAAGCCTCCATCTCTGGACTCGTAGTTGAGTTGTTGCAGATGAAATAAAAAGGATAACCCCTAAATCATGCGAAATTAGAACCTTAATGTGGACCTTATTCTCACCATATCATCTCTTTAGGAAAGGATTTCAAACTAATTGTGGTCTAAACCGGGTTTACTTTATATAAATAAGGACTTAATTTATTTGTCACTAATAATAATAATAAAATCTTTAGAGGAATTTAGGAATAATAGGAGCGAAAAGTTAAGATTATACTTACACAATTAGCATTTATGAGTAGTGTTAGCATCTTATCTTATATTTGGCTGTGATTTCATTTTAAGCTTAGTTTAGGGATTGTGAAAATCAATGATGACGAACTCCCATTCTTTAAGCCTTTTAAATAATATTATTTAATTCTTATCTTAGTTTTTATCTTTTATTGAATAAGTGGTTTAAACAGGGGCGCTTTCGAAATAAATGATTTTTGATCCTTTTTAATGAACCTTTTCTGTTCTTGTTTAATTGTGAGGGGTCATAGGTTAAAAAGGGATTAATTATTTATTTTTGGGCGTGTTTTATTTACATTGCATGTGGGACCAGCAATGGCTTAGTGTAAGGGAATTTTGATGTGTGCTAAAACACACATCATTTGTACCTCAGAAAATGCTAATAAACGGACTAAAACACTAAAATATGGATGAATATGTTGCAAATATGTTTGTATTGTGTTTTTATGTCTTACAAGTACAAATGATTGAAAACAAAGCAAAAACGGTAATTTTTAGGTGACTTTCGATGACGTTTTCATGTTTATCGAGGTTTAAACGAAGTCGTGAATATTCCACGATCACACCATTGGAAAGAGCATAGAATTACGAGTTTAACGGTACTGACCTTTCATATGTGGACCTTTTTATTTTGAACCTTTTTCGTCCCTGTTTGAACCTTTAGTTATATAAATCTGGTTCATGTTAATAAAGGGTTAAATAAAATATAATGCGTATATATAACAAGACCACTGCCTAGTGCAGTTGTTCTGGTGGCTTACTTTAAACTCACACTCGAGAGGTCAGGGGTTCAAGTTTGGGTGAGGTTTATTACCTCATTCCACGTGGCACCATTTCATTGGTCAACATGGTGACCCGGCCCATGACCCAGTTAGCCACCACCGTTGACCACCGTTGATCGGTGGTTGACATGTGGTGGTTAACCGGTGGTCTGGCGGCGGTCCAGCGGTGGTTGACAGGTGGTCCGCCATCGTTAAACGCCGTTGACTACCGCTACTGACCATCATCGACTGGTGGTTGGCCGTCGTTGAACGACGGTTGACCGGTCATTGATCGGCACTGACGTGGACGCCATGTCACTGGCGGCTGTCTAATAGGATGCTGCCACGTGGCGCCGGCGCCGCCCTTTCTTACTAACAGGTACGAGGTATGATACGAGGTTAACTTGACGGCTGGCCAATCATGGAGTGACACGTGGCAGATGCTTGGCGGCTGGTACAAGGTTCCAGAATTGTCAGTACGAGGAAGGTATTAATGACCAATCATCGCCAAATGATTGGCCATAAATGTGGCGGGCTGGCCAATCACGGAGCGACACGTGGCAGATGCTTGGCGGCTGGTACAAGGTTCCAGAATTGTCAGTACGAGGAGGGTATTAATGACCAATCATCGCCGAATGATTGGCCATAAATGTGGCGTTGGGATGAAGCTAACAATTGATTGGCTGTGATGATATTAAATGTGCTGGCATAGGTGTAAAAGGACGAAAATGCCCTTAGGCTTATGGCTATATAAATCAACAGACGCACACAGTTGAGGGGATTTTTTATGTTAGATTTAGTAGGTATTTTCACATAGTAGTTGTAGTGTAGTTTTAGGAGTAGAATAGTTTAGCTTATTCTCAACTTATTGTATTGGCTTATTTTTCATGAATGAAGATGCTGATTTTAAGGTTGGTTTTTATTAATGCTTATTTACTTTTTTTACTTTTCTTTATGCTTATTCTTCCACCCTTTCTCTTCTTTTGATTATTTCCAAATAAGCTCATGCTTATAGCTTATTTTTCTTAAATCTAAATCCTAAAATATACCCGATCCGTATTCACTTGATTGAACACCTTAGTTTCGGGTGGGTTTAGATCTAAAGTTTTAATTTTTATTAGCTTATTGTCTTTAGAATAATTAGTAGTTTATTAATATATCTTGTTTATCATAACTTTGGTTGTTTTAATGTTGATGAAATCGATCCAACACTTAGGCGAGGAGCTTATGGGTCTTATAAGTTTATTTTACTATTAAAGTTTAAAGCTTTTTAGTTTTTAAGGCTATTTAGTATATAAAGTTTGGAGCTTTATTAACTAAGTAGTTATATAAACTAATAAAGTTTTAATCTTTAGTGTTTAATTAGGTTTATAAGATCGGGTGGTTTATATTCGTCTCCATCTTCTTCAATCGGGTTTTTCTTTCTTTTCCTTTTATCTTATTAGTAGTTGTAGCTTAAATATTTAGTTTAAAAATGTTTGCTTTGTTGATTAGTGGTAACTATATTAATATGCGTAGTGAGTATTTTTATTAGTGTTTGTTAAGTGATTAGTGATTTGGAATTTAAGTGCGGTTTTATAAAGGTTTAAAAAAAATATAGTCATTAAAATGTTCCAATTTACATATCGTCATTTACTTTTAATGCAATTTAAATACTTGTCATTTATTTTAAAAAAAGCATATTACTTTACTTGTCATTTAATTTCTTGAAACTTGTTTTCTAAGTATTTTAATTTATTAAACCTAAGCCCACATTTAAGGAACATATCACGTCACTTAGCAAGCATATTCGTCATTTATATCTTTTAGATCAATTTTAGTATAATCTTGTAGTTTTAAATCTTATAATTAATATTAGTTTAATTTTTAGTATAAAAAATAGTTTTAAAAAAAACCAAAACCAAAAACTTGAATGACAATCAAGCCCGATTTACAACTTGAACGTAGATTTCCATTCACCACTCGCCGAGGAAAACGATACCCGTGTTGATTACTTTTTATTCTTTCCTAAGAATAATTTGTATGATACTTAGCTTGCGTATACGTATATGTATTTTATAAATATATATATTATATCCGAGGGTTTATTTATTTGATAAACGCGTTGAAAAATGACCAACATCTCGAGATATATTTATAATTATTAATTATAAATATTTATTTATATTACTTAACTATTTACTCTAAATAGTATAAGTATGGATTATCGGGAAATGAGATTGATATGATTGTGGAAATAAGTCGTCAACCATCACACCACTAAATTGTTTTGGTAATTATACAACGCGTCAAAACTCTGTGCATCAAATGTAAAATTGTTTTGGAATTAGATGATTAAATTGGGACATTAACTGGACTAGGTCGTGTGCGGGCGTCATTGCATTTGCTTGTGTGATTGAGATTTGGTTGCTAAAGACTTGCTTTAGGTGAGTTCTCATAGCCTCACTTTTTACTATTTTTCCGTTGAGAGAAAATGATACTCAAATGTGTTTTGAAATGTTTTGAATTGAACAGTGCAAAATGTGGTTTTGTTTTTGGGACAAGATATGTGCTTGATATGTGTTTAATCACATATCATTTTTCCTTATTAAAATGAGCTTAAAAGACCAAAAATACATGAAAAATGCATTGTATATGTGTGTTTTATGATTTGTATTGTGCAAGTATCTGATATATCAAAAAGGACAAAAACAAAGCCAAAACAGACAAAATCGAGCACGGGATTGGAAGAGCTTGAGGAAATCAAAGCCGAAGGTGTATACATCCTTAATGGGCCAACTCGTACCCATTTTATTGGGCCAGGTCAGCCCATTAACTTTGTATCTATACTAAACCAAGCCTAAAATATAACAAAAATCCAAATCTAATCCATAAGTCTTATCCTGTCCATTTATTCAAGCCCAAGTCCAAAATCCAAGCCCAACACCACTTCTCCCTTACCCAAGTCAAAGTCAAAGTTAAAAGATATAAACGTTAGGTCAAAATTACTGTTCTTCTATCTTTTTCCCCTTTTTTCCCTTTTTTCCCTCCTATTTTCACTCACCATTAACGCAGGGTTAAAACCCGCTCCACACACGTACCTTTCTAGAAGCTCCTGACACGTTTGCATCACTTAATCCACCCTAGCGATCCCTAGCAATTTCATTGGCAATGGTTTGCTGGCACATGATCCAAGGGTCTTAAATGAGGGAGTAGGAGTTGGTTATGATTGAAGGGCTCGGATTGAAGCATGGGACGCTCCTCAAGGGCCTAGAAGTTTCTCTTCTTCACTATAAATAGCAGGGCTAATCACACAGTAGAGGCATCTAGCTTTTAGTAGTTTTATTGTAGTTTTTAATAGCTTATTAGTGTAATTTTTAGCTTATGGCATTTGTCTGATTGTAATCTTGTTTTAAATAGCTTGTAATCTCTTTTGATATTAATAAAATTCCAAGTTTCATTTAAATTGTTCTTTAAATTCTGTTTTACTCTTAAGCAATCATGGTTTAAATTTGTTTAGATATAAGCTAATAAGGTCATTAAGCTCTCCATAACTCCTTAAGCTAGATCTTATTTTGTTTAGCTTTCTAAAAGTCAAACTAAATAAGTTGTTCACCTTAAATCACTTAAAAAAAGAGTCACAATAAGCTTTTGGGTGATAAGCCAATAATGGAAGGGCTTATGGGTTTTACCAGCTTGTTTCTAACAAGTCGGAGCTTGTAGATAAGCTCTAAGAGCATTTAAGTCCTTGTTTAAGCAAAGGACAAGGTACACTTACTTTTACTCTTTTAAGCTTATTTACTTTTTTAGCTTATTGCTTAGCTTATTCTGTGCTCACTGTTGCTTATTTATGCTTAATCTGTCTTGTTATAGCTTAACTGTCCAATTTTTAGTTAAAATAGCTTAGTAGTATAGCTTATTGCTTAGTGCTTATTTCCTCTAGGTGTTTGCTTATTTGTCTCTTATTGTCCTAGTTTTTCACATGTTTTGACTTTTTGAAGCTTATTAGAGTCTATTTAGTTTAAAAATTGGTTTTAAGAATTTTTAAAGGGGTGATTTGGTGGTATGTGGTTAAATACACACACCTTTTACCTTTAATAACAAGTTAAAAAAAAAAAAAATAACCAAAACGGACTTAAAATGCCAAAAAATATGGCTTGTTTGTGCTAATTGTGTTGTTGCAGGAGTGGATATTAAGAAAAGGATGAAAAAAACCAAAGCCAAAACGAAAAACCGGACACGGGAATGGGAAAAGCGTGAAAGACAAAGTCAAGAAAAAGCCCAAGTCTGAAAAAGTCAACCAAAGTCAACCCCGCACAATCCAAAGTCAAAAAGTGAAGAAAAAAATAAGTTTAGGGCTAAAATTGGAAGTCCTAACTTATTTAATGTAAGAAATTGAAGAAAAAACTTGCAAGTTTAAAATTGCCATCTCTCCAAAGTATTAACCTCAAGGGCAATCCTGCCAACCCTCCAAAGCTATAACTCACAAGGACCATGGATGCAATAACATATATAACCTTCGGGGGTGTTTCTTGCCAAGTCCCCAAACGATTATAAACCCAAGGACTGAAATTGCAAAGTCATATATAACCATGAGGGACCATATTTGACAAACCCACAAACTCACAACCGTTTTTGAAGTACTGTATATCTTCAACACCATTTTCCCGCCAAAGCTTATAACTCCCCCCTCCTGTCCCTTTCAACCTCGTTGACTCCCCACATCACTCCAAAACCATCACCACCTCTTACCCCACCCCCACATGGGCTATCATCCAGCTTGGCAATCCAAAAACCCACAATTCAAATCAATGGCTGTGACGATTTTGAGTGGGCACCAAGCATAACCAAGGGCCAGGATTGCCCTTGTGTTTCTACACTCACAACAAGCACACAAGACTGTTTTTGTGTCTACAAAGAAGCACCCTAGGAGAGAAGACAAAAGTGGAAACCCTAGCTCATTTTTCTATTTAAGCTCTTGTAAGCCATTGAGGCAAAGGAATGAGAGTTAGTTTTTTTTAGGTGTGTAATTTTCTTTGAATTCAGTTTTTAAGTTTTTAAGTAAGTTAAACTTTTATGTACTTGTCTCTTTCAAGATTAATGGAAATTCAGTTTGATGTTTTACTTTTTGTTCAAAGTCCTTAAGATATCTTAAGACTTCTAAGTTCTTATATAAGCTTCTTATAATCTGTTTTAAAACCTTTATACAAAAATTTAAGAAAAATCCAAAAGGAAAAAAAAGTTACTGTTTGATCAAACTAAGGATGAATGAGCAAACTTGGATGGCTCATTGGGTGCTTAGTATAGCTTATTTATAAGCTAATGGGTAGGTTTTAGAGCTTATTTAGGTTGACTTTATCCTGTTTTGAGCAAGGATCAAAGGTATGCTTTCTCTTTAAATTTTTGCTTAAAATTTACTGTAGCATTGCTTATTTTTAGCTTATTAATGACTTATTGTGCTTATTTGTGTTTAGTGATGCTTAAAAATGCCTTTTAGTTGCTCTTATTGCATTTACTTGCCAATTGCTTAAAACTGTCTAGTTAGCTTATTTCTGTTGATAGCTTATTAGCTTTTTAAAGTGCTTATTTGTTTTTGCTTTTCACTTTTTATTATTTAACCTTGCATGTTTAGTAGTTGTTTTTGAAATTTAGTGCTTAGTTCAGTAATTAAAAGTGTTAAATTCGATTTTAAAAAGATAAAGGGGTGTTTGGGTTAAGCCCAAAATGGGTCAAAAATGCAATGTCATGGGTTGTGGTCATGTGGCCAACTTTGGCTTAAGTTATTAAGCCCTTTTAAGTCTGTTTTCCAAAAGTTTTAAATCCTAAAAGTGTTTTTCAAGTTTTCTAAGTGTTTCTTAAAACTGTGGATTTTAAAGAAGTTTCAAAGTGCTTATTTGCTTAAGTTTTAAAAACCTGAAGTTGTAGTCTAGAATTATGTCATTTGTGTGTGCAAGAACCATCTAGCCAAAGACTTAGGAGTTCATTGTGTTTTGTACAAATTCTGTCAACAATTTTTTGTGTTTCAAAAGTCAAAAATGCCATTTTCAATTGCAAAAACCAGATGGTAAAAGATGTTTTCAGCTCTTAAATCTTTGAGCACAAGTTCATCTTAAGCTTACCTCAATCTGTTTTAGCTCCATTTTTCTTTTTGAGCTTATTTGGTAGCTTATTTCTAAGCTCACTTTTAGCCTCTTTCCTTTAATGAGTTTTCACCTGGTGCTAACCACCAATTTCTAAAAGTTCTTCTGCTTATTGTGAACTGTTGCTCAAGCTTTTGGATTTTCTAAAAAGCCAATAAGCTCCTTAATACAATCTCTTTGTTTCATACCTTAGGCCCCCCTCTTTGTTGCTTATTTTCAAGCCCAAAGAAGTGTCCCTAGGCTGTGGGTTTACCAGTTTTTGCTCTTAGCTTATTTCCATTTTTGGCGTATTTGTCTGTATTACTTGCTTATTTTGTGCTTTGCTTGCTTTTTTAGGTATAGTTAATTTCATGTTTTGGCTTATACTTTCATTTTACCTAACTTATTTAGCTTAAAAAGTAGCCAGTTTAGCTTTTCTTAAGTACTTAGTATAAATAGCTTATTTTTGTTCCAGCGTAGTTTGTGCTTTTTAATTGCTGTCTTTGTGTCCTTAGTTGCTTATTAAGTGTGTTAGTGGCCCTAGGTTGCTTATTGTTCATGTGCATTGCTTATTATGTACTAAAAGTCCAAATAGGAAAAGCCACATTAAGCCCTTAAGATTATTTAATTTCATGTCTATCTTAGCTCTTTGTAAGTCTTGTTTAAGTGCTTACATTTTTATTCAGTGGATGCTTATTTAAAGAGTTAGGATAGACTATGATCTCCTTTCAGATTGTTACGTTGTTCTAAATTCTGATGTGATTTTTTAGTCCAAACAAGTCGCTAGAATAGGAAAGCCAGTTTTGGCCTTTAGTAATATACAATGCAAACTGGCCAAAACAAGAAAAGCCTTGTTTCTGCGTTATTTTAGCTTTTTTTCTCAAAAGTAGTAGCTTTATGTAAAAATGATAATAGCTTCTAGGTGGCTTGTATCAAAGTTGATGTAAGAAGTTTTTTGAGAGAAGAAAAGGTGAGATAAAGGGGAACACGGTGAGACAATGGCTCATCCCGAGTGCACATCTACCTATACTTCCCTTCTTTATGAACACACTCCTTGACCGGCTGTGCCCTTGTGTTCTTTTTTCTGTTAGACCCCGTTTGGGACATTGCTAGTGTATGTTGAGGAGTTTTTACCCCTTTGATAGTTATAAGAATAACTTTCGATGGTCGCTTATTTTCGGTCGTTAAATATTTTATATGCTCCTTGAATAATGTTCTTTAATTTTAGTTTGAGTGAGTAGGTTTAGTATAAAGTAATTTTAGTAATTTTTTCATAATTTTTAAAAATAGTTTAGTATTTATTATAATTTAATTTAGTTAAAAGTTTTAAAAATTCATAAAAATACAAAAATTATCAAAAAAATATTTTTCTTTTTTAGAAAATTTTCTTTAGTCATATATTACGTAGGAAAAATAGAAAAAATTTCGTAGGGTTATTTTTTCAAACTTTTGATTTTTAAAGAACGGGGCTCGGGTACGGTTCTTGTCTTGACTCGTTTTTGGGTCAAACGACCTCCGTTTTCTGTCTAGTCTTTTTCATTCTTCATTATTAGTTCCCTAGAGTAGTTTAGAAGTAAAAATTTCTTTGTAGGGTTAATTTTGAAGATTTTAGGTTTTTGACCCCTTGTTCGGGATTCATGCTCTCGTTTTTCAGCTTAATTTCATAATTTTTAGGTTTTTCTTAATCGTTCTTGTTTGTTATTGTTTAACTTAGCTTTCCACACTCTCAAATCATTTCTCTCATTCAAACTCCAATCTTCCGACTGTATCGATTCTCCAGTCCAGCCTCGTTGGGGATAAACGACCCAGGAACATTCTATACTACTTCTCGGTTTTATTGATTATTGTTGTTTTTGGATTATATATTTTATTATATATTTTATTATATATATATTATATATAGTTTAAAATCATTCAATCATTTGGCATAAGCAGTCTTAACATAAGTTAAGACTGCTTGGGTCATATTTTTAAGATTAAGTTAGTTTTATTAAGCTTAAATTAAGTCTTTAGGTTAGTATTGATAAGTTTAGACTAAGTTTTGTTTAAGTTTAGAGCTTGTTTTAGCAAAATTCTAAATCTGATAGTTAAATAGGTTTTCAAATAGCTTATTTGATTGATTTCTTATAAATGCACTAAAGGTGTAGTTTTTTTGTTAAGGTGGTTTTTAAAAGCAATATAGAACATCTGTTTTGAGTAATTAGCCCTAGAAATTTTCTCTTAAAAGTTTTAGCTCAAAACAGATTAGTGTTTAAACTTATAAGTCAATTCATGCAGATTAATTGTGATTAAGATTTAGCTTATCTTTAGCTATTTTGATTATTCTTAGCTTATTTTAGTCTAGATTACATCTGTTTCTAGGTTTTAAGATTGGTAAAATAAGTTTGAGTCTTAAAATTGAGTTGCAAAAAGCCATTAAGTCAAATTTAAAAAGTCAAGTTTGCAGTCTGTTTAACCTAGGATTTTAGCTTATTTAGTTGCTTATTTTAGCATAAATCTAGTTTATATTGAGTTAAGTTCCTTATCTGTTTTAAGTTTTTAATCTTAAATTTTGCTTATTGAGTCTTATTTTTAAGTTTGGAATATGTCTTAAATGTCAAAAAGCCAAAAATATTAGCTTAGTCTTTCACTTTTAAGTCTTCTTTTCTAGCATAATCTTTTAGTTAAATTACCAGAGTTTAGCTTATTTGTGTTCTTCTAGTACTAGTTTCAATCTGTTTTAGATTATTTAACTTTTTCTTTTGGCTTATTTAGCTTTAATCTTAGCTAAAAAAACTGTCAAAAGCTCTTTAGGTCCTGTTTTAAAGTTTGATGTCTTTGAGCTTTTTAGTAGTTTTCTAGCTTATTCAGTTTGCTTATTTTTACTCCTTAGGACTTATTTAGTCTAGCTTAAGGTCTATCATGAGCTTATTTGTTTCATAGTTGCTTATTGAGTCTTACAAATCAATCAGTTAAGCTAAGTGTTTTAATTATTTAATAAGCAAATCTGTCACTTTTAATTAGCTTTTACCTAGCTTATTTTTAAGTTTTGTCAAAAGTCCATTTATTAAATGTAGCTTATTTTAGCTTATAGTTTAGCTTTTTTTAAAAGAAAATAAAAAAAATGTTTTTACCAAAAAGGAAGTCACAAGGTTCGAAACTGTGACCTCCCTTACACAACACCTCACCCTCAACACACACAAGCCTTACCAGCGCGCCCTTGGGTCTTTTTCATTTACCTCTTGCACCATTTAATATTAATACACATTTTTAGTTTTAGCTTATCTGCTTATTCTAATTTTCACAGCTGATTGGAATAAGCTGTTAATCCCATTTTTCTTCATAAACCTTTATTATTAGTTCAAGGATTTTTCTGAATTTTTTTAATAATTTTTAGTTTTCATTTAATATTTTTAATTGAATTTTTAGTTTAAAAAGCTTTAAAATTAGTTTTTTAAACTCATATAGAAATGCAAAAATAATATTTTTCTGAGTTTGAATATAGTTTAATACATTTAAGTTTAGAAATTTGCATTTTTAGTTTTTAGAATTTTAATTTTTCATTTTTAGTTTATTAGTGAGTTAAATTTAGTTTTTAATTAGTTTTTATTTGTTTTAAATGTCGTTAGATTTTTAGTTGCTTAATTTTTTAATTTAGAGTTGCCCCTTTAACCTCGCGCGCTTCCGCTCACCTTATGAGTTCGTCAAGGTTTAGATTCCAAAATACCAAATATTGCCTTCTATTCTACGAACACGATAAGAACACCACACTAAACAAGGTTTTCAAATTCACACTTCGTCGGGATACCGGAACATGCGGGAGGATAAAATATTGTTTCGTCCTCATACCTCCGCATTTTTTATATCAAAACGGGGATACTCTTTTATAATATTACTAATTGGCATTTTCACGCGCCTACTATCCTCAGCTCTCCTCACCTATATCCCATATTAATCCCTTTATATACCCGCCCTATACTCATATAATACTCATCCAACTTCCCCGCTCCCCTCTCCTCGCTCCTCCTCCCCTCCCATTATCTCTACAACACTCCTCGGCTCGGCTGCCAGCCACAACACTGTTGGTGAATCACTCCTTGAAGCGAGGTTCTCCTATCTATCAAGCTGCAATTAAATTTATTGGTTATCTAATCTATGTTAATCTATTCTATTCTAACATGTTAAACCTATGTCAGTCTAAATCCTAATTCTAACGGGAAAAAGGGGGTTTTCAGCCTAAGAGACAGGCACAGTTTGGTTGGTGACTATAATCAACTCAAGGCACTTTTACCCATGCAAGCTAATTAACAAAAGATAAAAGAGCGGTCGAACCTTATATAAGAAAACTGTATTAACCATTATTAATCCGATTAGAACGTTGGATTGTTTATTTAGTGTAATGATTTCTTCTCTCGAGGTGGCATATCATTCTTAAGACTTAGGCGTTACATCATCCTAAGACCTAGACACATTTAATTCTGTCATAATTAAAGGCATCCCGGCATCATCCGCCTACCTCACTCCTATTTGTGCTATTTTAACTTACCTCTCCTAGTCATTCAAAGCACAATGGCCGTCGCACTCTTCGCTTAAACATAGCTACATACGACTACTCCTTCACCACACTTACAGCCCCATAATGGCAATTCCCCCCCGTATCAACATCGCCCGCGTCACCCACTCCCAGCTGCTCACACACAACCCCCCTATCCAATCGGAATCAGAAACACTTGTTACCTGGTTGCCCACTCTCCTATCATGTCTCACCGTCACACCACCTTGCCATCGCTCCTCTCCACACCAGACAGCTCAACTCTCCTCGCTCTACACACCCCACAACTCCTCGCCCGTCCAATATCACAATTACTAGTTAAACCCGTAAACGCACACCACTATTTTACAACTCCAAAATTATGGGAGATATTAGTCTAGATAGATATAAGCACTTAGGTACTTATTGATTTGGGACTATCATACTGATGTTCTTGGTGTTTATAACTATGTGAGATTAGTTGCAGATTGTCTAATAAAGTGCTTAATACAATATTATAAGGAGCTGTATAGTCCTGCAGACTTCTAGATCTCTTGCTCTGTGTGATTCGACCTAGCTCATCTTAGATACATTGATTCGTAAGTGAAGCGGATGCTGAATGCTCGGATGGTAGAGTCTGACAGTTATAGACAAGAAACTGGCTAGAGACTGTAGACACAGATCATATAAGACGATGACATGTGTCTAACCAATTGTATAGTCTCATACTACCCCTACCAAAGTATAACCAAACGCCTAACTCAAACCACCACAAGAATCACCAATCAAGCACCCCCCCCCACCCTCCTCCCCACTCGTGTACCAGTACATGTACAACACACTACATCTCGAATCCCAACCCCCAACCTCTCCCCCTCAACCCCCCTCTCACTACCGCTACAGTATCTCCACAAAACTTTCTATTGAGACTATCCACTAAGACACCCTGAGATCCCCATATCGATCTACCCCCCCCGTACCTATTGTTAAGTCTGATATATCAGACGATCACATGTACTTCATCTAGGAATATCCTCACGTCATCACATACCTCACCAATGTTATAACATATACAGCCCGATCAACATGTCCCTCAGCCCGCAGCCATCTACAAATCTCAACAGCCATAACGACAACCTTTTAGGATCACCATAAGAGCTGTGAAACCACTCAATAACTATAACACTAGTGTTATATTAATCCAATCCGCCAACAGTGACGTACCACTACATCCTGATCCTAACACATGTCACACTCCGCTCTCTCTAATCCAATCCGAAGTTCCGTGAACAATATACTAGCTCCTGCCTAGAGGCTATTCACACCAATACCGCTACAGCCCCATGCCGTTCCCCCTATACCATGCGCTCCAAATACTAGTCGCAAATAGATCAAAGACCCCCCCCCTATCGGCTCACCATACCAACGTCTTCTGCCACCTCTATTCCCTCTCTAAAAACATCCCCGCCACCCTCTTTGTGGTTTAGCGCTATTCCCTCCATGAATTCCGACCTTGCTAGACACACTTCTCCCCAATATACTCCATTCCTTTTGGTTTTGCTATCGTTTTGGGTAGGAAGCACCGCGCGTCGACGCAGATCGGCAGCTATCTCCGTGAGCTTGGACGCTAACGCGTATCTCAGGGATTTCTTCGGCCCAGTCCCAGGGAACAACGCTTGTTTTATTCCATGAATCCCTTTATATTGATTCTTTTCTTGAATACGGCTTATTGAGCTTCCACCACTCTGGCATAAGGCCCGCACGATTGATCTCCCCTTCCACTTCCCATGTGGTCTTTGGTGTGTATAGGCACGGATACACTGTACTCCCTTCACCCTTGTCCTGGCTTACAGCACCCCAGCTATCTGATCACTCCCTCCCAAGAATTCCCCTGCCTAACCCCCGCCATCCGTCGACCACAAATACTACCTCTATCTCTTTATCCCTCTCTCATAATCGCGCGCATTTTGCTCTCTCATTTCACCATTACTCCATAATGCCTGCAATTGCTCTAATATAAACACGAGTATAATTATCAAATTCTTTGCCCCCATGCCCTAAATCCATACTTCAAAATGGGTTAATATATTAGGATAAATATATGCTATAAAAATAGTCGTCATAAAATAATCCTTCCATTATAAATCCTACTTGTACATAGGTTGCCTTTAGAAGTTTATAAAAAATGTATCCCTAAGGTATATGTTACGTTAAAGCACTTCTTTTGTTCTTTTAGAAGTACACAATCTAAACACGTCTCGAAAATAGGAAAGATGAACAACACTCAAATCAATCACACTAACTAATCTATGTGGTAACATGTAACTAATTCGCTCAATTGCTCGGTCATGATGAGTATTCTATCATAAGCTTGGAAAGGATACACATCTCCACCACTAAAGCTAAGGAGTAACAAGTTTATAAAGGTAAATATGGGTTTTTGTATGGAAAGGCGTACGGTTGATCATTCTATAATCTTTCACCAGAAGTACCACTCCAACAAGGCAGCTGAAGCACATATACACACCTGGAACGCCAGGATAGACATGTATGTTCGATCACATCCTCATTCAAATTTAACCAACGGTTAGGATGAAGAATGATATAGGGTAGGAACCTTCTAACTTTTACCAAAAGTCATAAACCAACAAGGTACAAGGCATGCATACACACCCGGAACGCCGAGATAGACATGTATGTTCGTATGAATCCTCATTCGCGTAAAACTAGCGGCTAATCATCAGGTGAGAGGGAAGTAAATTATTGTTAAATGAAAATCAAGAAACAAATAGATTAAGACTTAAGATACAAGCTGCTAGACACTTATTCCCGACCGTTATCATGATAAAGACACAATTATTTACAATGTCTTGATCATTGATCAAAAACAACAACCTAAGTTGGCGTTCCTGTAACGGTCAACTTTCCAATCATCCCAAAACTTTACATACTCTACAAGGAAAGTGGCGATATCTTCCACTTTGTACAATACTTTACATTGTTGATTTTTTAGACGTATCAACAAATAATCGATCCTTCGTGTAATTCTTTCGGTAATGCTCTTTGCAAAATGATTATCTTTAAACTTTCTTTCTCTTTTTTTTACTAACTATACTTCAAATCTCGGTGTAGTTTCACCATCTTCACGATCATAACAATTCCGAATAATTTCTTCGATAGTTCCTTCGTTATTTGGTTTTACCAATAATTCTGACGGTAGTAAAATCACATGAGCTTTGACTACTAATATACTTTCCCATTTGCAATGTGCAAATTTCCAACCGCACCAAAGATAGAAAATGACACAAGACTTTGGGAAATACAATCTTTACACTTTAAGTAACTAGCAACTGTAAATTAAACTTAATCTAACAGGGTAAGTTAAGGTGTAAGGGTGTAACGAAACAAATAGTTGGTGTAATTTCTAAAGGATTGGCTCTACGGGTTGTTCTAGTGGATCATCACTCTAAAGATGAGAGTGGAAAGGGTTTAAACTAGAGGTTAACTAACAGGTGTAGTTAGTTAATAAGCAACATGTAAAGGCGATTTGAGTGTAATCCTAAAATTTACCAATTTAAACAAGTTACTCCATCTAAATCCATAGTACTCATCACTGTGGTCTCGAATAGATATACCAAGCCAAGTTTTAAAGTCTACTGCATCACCGCTACACTCATATTTTGTGAAATTTTAGTAAACATTTGGAAACGGAAAGCTTAAATCCTCACAATATCTAACATGGGTTATTGTGTGCGGGTTATGTATCAAGTAATTTCACAAAAGTATACTTTATTTTTTTTGGATTTGAGCATAATTTAAGCTTTTTATTGTGAAAAATAGGACAAGTAAACATTCTAATTCCATCTCCCCACTTGAATTATACAACGTCCTTGTTGTATAGATAAAACATTAAATACGGGAATTTAAAAAGAATTAGAATGAGAAACTCCCCTGATATTTGCTTAGTAGATTCTGCAAGTTGCGTTTATGAGCAATATTGTGTGTTGAACAGCCTTCTTAAGGTTTTAAGACTCCAACACTTCAAGATTTCTAGATTTGTAAATTCTCCACCAATATTCGTCGATATTTCTTTCATGAGGTCATGTGTAAAATATAGGAAAAAATAGGTGCATTCCTATCTTGGTACCTATGGTTAATTTAAACTAAACTAAACAAACTAAATACGGGTCAGACTGTGGATACGGCGTATCAAATGAATGAATACGACGTATTCACAGAACTGACAATAATGTTTTTAAAGTGCATAAAAAAAGTAAAGACTGATAATGTCCAAACAATCAATACGCCGTATGGTATAGGGCGGATATGCCGTATTGATGTCTAGGAAGACATACTCGATAACAAAATTAAATAACAATCCGGGTTGTCTCCCGGGAAGCACTTTTGTTTACAGCGAAGTCTTTAAGTTAGACTTTTCTTCAGCTTCCTTTTTCATTCCATCTCATATACGCTAATGTGCCCGCGTGTCAGCCATTCTTCCATCTTCGCATCTCGAATGTAATCGGGTCCTAGATTTAAAACTCCTTTGTAGAACCCCTTGAGCTTTTGGTATACATGCGAGATTTCATTTTTCTCATCTCTCTCACTTACCTTCAATAATGGTGGGATCTTGTTGCATTGTTCATTAGTGTGGTGTTTAAACTTCGGATGTGATCGCACCATTTGGTAAGTTACTTCATCATCACCAATGTAAAGGGTAATTATCCCTTCCAACCGTCTTGTATTAATTCCAACTTCTCTTAAGAATGGTTCGCCAAAAATAACATCTCCTATTCCTTCATCATGATAAGCATCCATATCCTCCAAAACTGCAAAGTCAGTCATAACAGAAAAGGTTCCAACAAAGATAGGCACATTCATTAAGGTTCCTACAATATTATTCCCTTTGTACACCATTTTATTTTTCATTATAGAATTATGAAATTTTCTTGACATCACGTTGACATATAATAATGGGAAAAAGTTAGCGTAAGTAAATTCAAATCCTATCATGCATGAAAACTTTAAGTTGTAGGCGCAATCTATATAGATTTTCTTATCGTCGTCATAATAACTAGGGTAATCATTAATTTTGGTATCAAGATTTTCATCCCTAGTTCTGAATTCCTCAATTACCTTACCTTCCTCAATGGTGGGCATCAAATCATCTCCTTGATTTGGAAAAGGAACCGTCATTTGTCTTGACTTGTATAACTGTGAACTGTTCTGTCTAGTGGATACGGCGTATTGGGTAGATCCAATACAACGTATCGAGTGTGAATCAGCTTCAATAGTGGTTGAAATTGACTTGACTTGGTCTCTCGGGTTGGTTTCAGTTAAGCTTGGTAGGCTTCCAAATCCTCTCTCCTGTAGTACCTTACTCAATTGCCCAATTTGTATTTCTAATGTTTTGATTGATGTTCCTTGGTTCCTTATGGCAACATCTGTCGAAGCTCAGATTTCTTTGATCAAGTTAGAGTTCTCTTCGTGTCTCTTTGTTGATTCACTCATAAATTTGCTCAGGGTATCTTCCATAGATTGTTTTCATTCTTAGTATGAAGGTTTTGCATTGTTCCTTTGATAGTACCCTAGAGCAGTTGCTCTACATCCCCCTCCTTGAAAAGGTCCACCAAATTACGTGTAGTAAGCTTCTTCAAGGGTTTTCCCTTCTTCTTTCTGTGGGCAATCTTTGGTGTAATGGGGTCCTTTACATTGTTCGCATCCAACTTGAGCAGCATAAACTTTTTCATTCACCTTTTTGATCTCCCTTCCTAGATTGTTCAGTTATGCTTGTATAGCAGCTAATCCATCTTTGAAATGCTTGGTCACCGAATTCATCAGTGAAGAAGATTCCATACTCAATCTCTTCGATGACCATGTTGTTGACAAACAATACATTCTCAGGGAGAGTTCGATTGCATTCTAATCCAGGAATATTGATTTCAGGCTCAAGTTCTATGTGTTTCCTCTTTCTTCTTGAGAATTTGGATGAGGCCTGTTCAGGGATAGGAGCAGGAAGAGCTGAAGGCATTATAAGCTCCTCAGGGATTTTCTTAATCCTTTCATACCTTTGACTTAGAGAATTCATCAAGTCTTTCACAACAACATTTTTCTTCTTGGGAATGATCTCCCTCAGTTCATCCAATTCTGAAATACCAAAGTCACCAAAAGCAAAAGGATTGCGGACATCAAAGGTTTTGCTGTTGGTGCCTCTGTAAACTGTTATAACAACTGGCTTGGTTTTAGGATGAATTTTGATATCGGTGATTTTCTCTGGTTTCAGTCTGCGGTTGATGGTCCACATGTAGTTATCATATTTGTGCTTCCCGAGTTCAAGATATTTTCTGACTTTCTCAGTGTGTTTCCTCTTAAGGACTTCATGTTCAGCATCCTGAGCTTTCTTAAATTTCTCACCAGCTTTGGCAGTGATTAGCTCTTTTGGATGAATCCCAAGCTTCTTTGCTTCTTCTCGAACCACCTTGATCACCTCAGTCTTGTTTATTGCAAGCAATCTGGCTTCTTCCTTAGCTTTCTTGATTTTCTCTTCCTTGTCCATGTGTGCCTCAATTTATTCAGCAATGAGATAATGAAACTTTCCGTTTATTATGTAAAGAACAAGAACTGGAGCATCAGGATCAGGACGAAAAATAAATGAGGCTTTAACCAGCTTTCTTTGATCCTCAGCCTGCTCATCAGTGGCAATACCTTTTCCTTATCTTTATGGGACAATAGGTTTAGGGTTGATGATAGTGATTGGTTGTGCTTGAGTGATTAAAGGTTGAGGCGTGGATAAACCAATAAACTATTAGCATCTGTTAAGTGCTTAGGTTCTTCAAGCTTTTCTTGCTTGTTTTCATCAGTCTCCCCCTCAGTATAAGACAGAGGATCTTTAGTGGCAGTGTTAGTTTCATTCTTCCCCTCAACATTCGTTGGAATGTGAGTGAGAGCAAGTGTTTAAGTGACACTGCCTGAGAGAGCTGAAGAGGATTGGACTTTGAAGACTTGGTACATTTCAGTCATCATGGACTTGATAGAGAGAGTGTCTACCTTAAGAGAGGACATGCAAGATTGGATGTGGTTTTGAGCTCGTTTAAGACCTGAAAGTCTAGAACCAAGATTCCAGGCCATGTTGGTAGAGGATTTGGCCCAAGCAGCTAACTCTTCTTCTTGTTTGAGAGAACGAGCCTAAAGATCTTTTACAGTAGACTGAAGATCAGAAAAATCAAAGCCCTTGACTAAGAAGAGAACTTCAGTGATATTTGTAGAGATCTTAGTGAAGGTCTCAGTGGCTTCACTGATTTTCTTGTTCATGGTAAGGTCATCCTTGATAGCATTATTGATATCCTTCAGAAGGTCAGTGATTATATTTAGGCCTTTGTAGAGATCACTGGTTGCAGCGCGGATTTTGTCAAGAGAACTCATGGAGGCCTCAACCAGCTTGTCAGTTTGATCTCTATGAGCAATGTTTTCATCATAGTACTCATCAATAGAGGCCTTGAGGTTGGCATAGTGTACTGCTACCTCTTTATGCTTCTCCCAGTGATCCCTAGTGATCCTGTTAAACAACACAGTTGACACCTTCCTAAGATACTTTACTAGTTTTCATTTAGTGAGAGGGAGAGTGTCGTCATATTTATTGAGAATGTCATCACTAGAGGAATCAATGTCTGATGCTTTAGTGGATGGAGCAATAGATGATTGAGGCTTGTCTGCCTGAGGTGGATAAGGCTAATGTTGTACTATAACAGTATGAGAATCTTCATCCACCTCTTCATAAGCTCCTAAGATATCCTCCTTACTTTCCTGAGCTTCATCATCAGATAAGAGAAAGGCTCGAACATCTTCATAGGTGGACACTACCAAAGGTTGGACATCCGGCTCCCTTTCATATGAAAGCCCACCTTTGTTTTTGGTCAGGGGACTGGTACCTTAATCTAGTAGACTAGGTCTGGTCCACCTGCTACTTAGCACTAGTACCTTAAGGATCAACAACAGTGGGGTTGATTGGTTTCATATCAGCGGGTATTTTGTTCCCCCTGAGTCTTTGTCCCTAAGTGGCCCTTCAGGACGCGTCATGGTTTTAGCCGTGCCTTCATTAGAATCCGTGGAAAGTAATTCGGTATCAATGGGTTGTTTGTTTCCCACTGAGTCTTTGGGATCAATAGTTGTACCCTCAAGCAAAGGTTATGATTTACGAGTGCCCTCATCGAGTATGGAAGGCAATCCCGTACTAGCGAGTTGTATGTTTCTCTCTAGATATTAGGGATCAGGTATGGTGCCTAAGGAGATTGAGTGGGACTGCTCAGAATCCTCCATTGGCTTGGGGGTGGTGTTGCCTTGGTTTCCTTAGGTGTCTTTTTAGACTGGGGATTTTTCCTCTTTTAAGGGAGTGACTTCGAAGCCTCAAGGCCCTGAGACTTGGGTAAGGTAGGAGTCATAGTCTAAGACTTCACTTTCTTTTTCTTTGCAAAGAAAGGAAGTGGAGACACTGAGTCCTTCTGATTGTTTACATCAATCATATGGGCCGTCAATTTAATGTTAGAGACTTTGGATGGGTCTTTTATAAAATTAGAGTTACTCAGGATGCCGGGTAGATACCCAAATTTTACACCCTGAGTGTAGTCATAACCCAGTAACACTTGTAAAGCACATGAGATAAATCTAGGGTAAGAAATGTATTTCAGCATAGACTTATTCAATAGTTTGGTTACAAGATCACTGTAAATGATCTCTCCTATGTCAACCTCAGTCTTAGTGATGAGATAGTAGGCTAAGAGCTGCTGAATTGAATTCACTTGCTTAGTGAAGGAGTAGTTCTTGCCGAGAACCTTAATCACAAAAGTGAACAAAATTCTCTAAGCCACAGGAAAGGAGTTCTTTAAGACTTGGGTTTTATTCAGGTAACTTAGATTGATGGCAATCTTGCCTAATTCTTTCTTAACAACCTCGGGTATAGGATGAGCCACATATTTACCATTATTATATTCAAGGCCAGTTGATGAACAGAAGGTGTTAAAATCAAGGGTCAAAGGTCTTTGCCCATTTAAGACTTAAAATTTAATGAGGAATTCCCTGAGTGGGCGTTGCTTAGTCTCATCAATTGATGGAAAAAGATCATAGGCAACAACAGTGCTCCAAAACTCCATGAGATAGTTTTGATAGAGCATTGAGGGACAGTTGGTGAAAGCTTTGTTTAAGGGGCAATTTAATAAAAATATCATAATAGGTTTGTAAGCAGGCACATTTAGTGGATAGTTAAAGTTTCTAATTACATTATTAGTATAAAAGGTCACATTATCCACAGTCATGTTTCCCCACTGAGGAGCATACACAATTGCTTGTTCTTCTGCCATTGTTGATATATTTTTGAAAGCAAAAGGTTTTAATGGCAAAATATCACACACCAGATGGTCACAAGTTGATTTCAACGTTGATCGATGCTGTAAAATGCATGATATGTTATCAAAAGGAACTATACGAAGATGGATATCTTTCTATTGAACACGATTAACCAAACAAATGTTTGAAAGAAGAATTTTCAATGAACAACCTTGTTAAGATATAAGATTTTTACCTGAAAAAATTAAAAACACCCACACGTTTACTTTGAGAGAGAATTTGAGCAGAGTTTATTTGCTTTATGAATTTTGTGTGTGTGTTCTTGTTTGGTGAAGGGTATTTATAGGAGATTGAAAATAGTTTCACATAATTTTAAACTTTTATTTTTTTGAAAAAGTTTAAAAATTTTTGGTAACACATTTAATGCATTTACCCACAAGTTGCACGATCCTATTTTTATGGCTACTATTACGCTGTTTCACTTTTGCAGTGATGACATTTGAATAACGGTCAAAAGTTGTTTGATTAGACATTTTGGAAAGGAATCATGTTTGTAGGAGTGAGCATTAAATGCATGGTGGGTTATTTGAGTAATATTGGGAGAAGTGGGGGCCTATGACTGTTAGATGACAGTTGGATGAGGAATATTTGTTCCTTATTTAATGTGTTAAGTCACCAACCTAGGACATTAAGTAACTAAAGACTTAGAGCATTTAGTTACTTTATTTAATGTGTCTCTCAGTGTCATGGGATTCTTATATGTTTTAGGGAGATGGTTTCAGGGAGAAAAGAATATACACTACACTAAACATGTTTAATCAGGGTGACTAATCAATCAATGTTCAACATGCCTAATTCAGCTTTCAGTCTGGTGAAAGTAGGTTCATCTAGAGGTTTGATAAAGATATCAGCTAGCTGATACTCAGAAGGGATGAATTGTAATTCTATATCTCCTTTAAGGATGTGATCCCTGATGAAGTGATATCCTAAATCAATATGCTTGGTTCTTAAGTGAAGGACTAGGTTGTTGGATATTGCAATGGCACTAGTGTTGTCATAAAATATGGGTACCATCTTATAATGAATGTCATAGTCACTGAGTTGACTTTTCATCCATAGAATACTTGCACAACACCCAGCAACAACAATATATTCAGCCTCAGCTGAGGACATAGCCACTGACTGCTATTTCTTAGAACCTCAACAAACCAATTTTCCACTAAGTATTTAATAGGCACCCGAGGTTCTTTTTCTGTCTATATTACAACCAACATAGTCTGAGTCTGAGTATCTTTTAAGATCAAAGCCTGAAAATTTTGGATAATACAGACTAAGGGTTAGAGTACCTTTTAGGTACTTGAGGATTCTTTTCACAGTAGTTAGATGTGATTCCTTTGTATTGGACTGATATCTTGCACATAAGACTGTAGAGAATTGGATATCAGGCCTTGTTGCAGTTAAGTACATCAGTGACCTAATCATTCCCCTATATGAGGTCTGATTAACTAACTTGCCAGCAAGATCAGGACCTAAGTTGTTAAGAGGAGCCATGGGTATTTTTAATGAGGAACTATCAGAAATTTCATATTTCTTGAGTAAGTTCCTAGTGTATTGTTATTGACAAATGGAAATTCCTTTGTCATCCTGCTTGATTTGTATTCCAAGGAAGTAGGTGAGTTTTCCTATCATTCTCATTTCAAATTTCTTTGTCATTAGTTTCTTAAACTGTTTACAAAGTTTATAACTTGTTGAGCCAAATATGATGTCATCTACATACACCTGAACAAGGAGAACATCTCTTTTTGATTTATAGATAAACAATATGTTATCTATCCTTCCATTGGTAAACTTATTTTAAATAAGGAAAGTAGAGAGAGTCTCATACCATGCCTTTGGTGTTTGTTTCAGTCAATAAAGGGCTTTGTCAAGCTTACAGACATGGTTAGGAACTCACTACTTTCAAATCCAAGAGGTTGTTTAACATAAACTTCTTCTTTCAGTTTACCATTTAGAAAGGCACTTTTGACATCTATTTGGTAAACTTTAAAGTTCATATATGTGGCAAAGGCAAGGAATATCTTAATGGCTTCTATCCTTGCCACTGGTGCAAAGGTTTCATCATAGTCAATTACTTCTTCCTGACTATAACCTTGTGCAACCAGTCTTGCTTTGTTTTTGGTAGTTAACCATGCTCATCTTTCTTATTCCTAAATACCTATTTGGAGCCTATGGCCGTTTTTCCATAAGGGAGTGGAACAAGAGTCCATACTTTGTTTCTATAGAAATGATTTAGTTCTTCTTGCATGGCATCAATCCATCCTAGGTGCTTCAGTGCCTCAGACACCTTTTTAGGTTCTATCTTAGACATAAAGTCAACAAATAGACATTCACTAGCTGAGGAAGCTATAAGCTTGGCAACTATGTTTTTTGTAAGCATGCCTTTACCAGGATCATCAATGATGTTCACAAGTTCAATGTGTTAGTCTTTTGACCATCTATCCTGATGAGCAGGATGAGAACTTGTAGAGGCTTTATTAGATATATAAGACTGAGGGGCATTAGGAACTAAAGATTCATTAATAGATACTAAGACTTTAGTATTGTTTCCTGATGGTCCTTCAGTGGGTTGGGTGGTGATTTGTTCATTCTGAACATTTTGCTTACGAGCCCCTTTAGTGTTGATTAGGTTATGAGGACTTTCAATATCCTCAGTAAGAGGTATATCAGGCTCGTTTAGAGCAATCACTTCAGAGACATGGTTTTCTTGGGTAAGTTCAGTGAGTGAATGTCCATGAGGAATAACATATTATGAGACATCAGAATCTACTTGATATTGTCTAGTTGGGTCATCCTCATAAAGAAATTCATCAGGAGGATATCTAGAGGAATCATCAATTCCAATCTCATCTACTAAGGTATTAGTAAACCTGATGGCTTCCATACCTTCATCAAATGTTACATGATAAGTTTTCTCTATTTGTTGTCTTCTTGTGTTAAAGACTTTGAAAGCTTTTGAGACAAAAGAATATCCTAAGAAATAGTAAATCATAGCTTTAGCATCAAATTTGCCAAGATGATCCTTGTGGTTATGAATAAACACAGGACATCTAAACACATGAAAGTAACTGATATTAGGAATTCTTTCCCTGAATATTTCATAGGGGGTCTTATCATGTCTTTTTATAATGATTGATCTATTCTGAGTATAACAGGCTATTCTGACTGCTTCAGTCAAAAAATGCTTAAAGGGGACTGATCCATTCATCATTGTTTTAGCCGCTTCAATGAGAGTGCTATTTTTCCTCTCAGCTACACCATTTTGTTCAGGTGTATAGGGAGAAGAGAAATTCTGAGAAATTCCTTTCTCATCACAAAAACTCTCAAGCTTATGATTTCTACACTCAGTCCCATTATCAGTTCTGATTTGTTTGACTTTCACATCTTTTTTGGCTTTCTACCATCCTGATAAAAGACATAATCATTTCAGGTCCTTGACACTTCTTCCTGAGAAAGTGTACCCATGTGTACCTTGGTAAAATGAAACAAAAGACCTATAATTTATTACCTAGGGGGGGGGGCATTTATAAAGCAATCCTTAAGAAAAAGATAACTAGGAAGGAGGACTTTGGAGGAAATTTTGAAATACCATGTAATGTAGGAGGTTTAAAACACCTGAATGCCCTGGTCAATTAAGGATCCGACGTAAACGTCATGCCTCGCTCTATCTACAAGAGACTAACCAACGAAAGGCCTGCTGAGATGGGCATTAGACTTTCCCTAGCTAGCCATTCATATATCTACCCTTTAGGAATAGCAGAGGACGTATTAGTTGATGTTGTTGGTTATGTGTACCTCGTTGACTTCGTGATTCTTGATTTAAAAGAGAACGAAAAGAGGCCTTTCATCTGAGGAACACCATTTTTGGCTACAGCTAAAGCCATGATCAAGTTTGATAAAGGAACCATAACTTTAAGATCTGGAAAGAGTAAGATAAGTTTTCATAGGATACCTGAATCACTCTGTAGGATCAAGAAGGGGATTAAGAATGATATAGAGCCTATATCACATACTATGAACCTAAATAGGCTAGTTTTAGAACGGAGGAAAGGATAAAACTTCACCAGGAAAAGGAGATGAAGTTTGACCAATGGAGGAGCAAAACTTTCAAAAATAAGCATCCTGCACTCGTGAAGGTAGAAAAAGAAGTGAAAGATGAAGGAGAAGTCACGTAAGGACGTGTGACTTCGAGTCTAGCTACAAGACTCATAAATAAAGAAAAGCGCTTTTTGGGAGGCAACCCAATATTTATTTTCCCGCATTTAGGAGTGTCTTGTGTTTTAATTCTTCTCGTTTATTCTTTTATGTTTGAATTATTTTGTGATCATGCTTTGTTTTGTTTGTAACTTCGTCTTATTTACAATCAAAGGTATTTTGCATCAAATAAGTGTAGGGGAAAATATCCGGTTTATAAGAACCAATTCAAACATATAAAATAAATTGTATAGATTAATTCGCGTCAATTTTGAGTCATATGTTTGTAATGATTAATTTCCAGGTTTTATGCAGTATTTTCTACAGGAAACAACTAATAAAATTGAGTGCAAGAAATTTTTCTTGAAAAACAAATGTGAAGTTTTCACAGTATGTGGAGACGACGTCAGAAAATAGCGCGACAACGTCTGGATTGTGAAGCCACCACGTCAGGATTTTTCCTGACGGCGTCAAGCCCCTAGACGTGTGAAAATTCGAACTTTTTCTATTATTTTTGAAAAATAATTTTGCACAATGTTGGGACTTAAAAGACTTCAAGGATTCTTAAAGTTACCACTGCTAGTTACTACTGTTAGTATAATTTAGTACTGTTAGTATAAAGTTACTACTGTTAGTTGAAGTTAAGACTGCTCAGAGATGAAGACTGAAATATAAGCTAAGTAGTTAGTGCTGCTAGTAGTAATGTTAAGACTGCTAGTACACAGTTACTACTGTGAGTATATATTAGTACTGCTAGTACTAATGTTACTACTGCTTATGTTTATTAGTACTGCTGGTACAAAAGTTTATGCTGCTGGATTACAACTGCTAGAAGACTTACTACTGTCAAGAGGATAAAGACGGTTTAAAGAGATAAAGATTGTTTGGAGAACAAGAATACTTGTGAAGATAAGTATTGAGATATTTTTGTACAAGATATACATAATGTATTTGTTTAAGAGATTACGTTTATTTTTAGAAAAGATTATGATATATTAGGAATGTATTGTAAGCCGACTAGGACTCCTTAGTCTATAAAAGGAGGTTCTAGGGCATTAGTTGAGATATAAGTTTTTGCATATAAGTTTTCATAGTTGTCAAGTCGATTTAGAAAAGCTTCAAGGTTGTAAACCCTAGTACTAGTGAAGAGTACTTGTATTATTGATCTAATAATATTGGAGCGTTTGGTTATATCTTTGTTTATTCACGATTACTGTTTTATTCATAATACTTCTAGGTATTAAGGTGTAGATTCCGCATACACTTTAGTATACATACAAAGTTTCTACAACAAGTTATTTTGGATTTATCCAAGGTAATTTAACCTTAGACAACCTAAGGAATCGATCAAGGATTGGGATCAACAAGTGGTATCAGAGCTTTGCTTTGAGAAACTTTGATCTAGAAGACATGGAATTTGAATCTACAAATAGTAATACTACTGCTAAACTACCCATACTCAAACTGGGTGAGTATAAGATGTGGGTGATAAGAATTAAGCAATACTTCCAAATACAAGACTATGCTCTATGAGAGGTCATAGAGAATGGTAACTCATGGGTGTCTGTACCACAAACAGCACAAGAGAATGGTACTTCAGTTATGAAGATGTTTGTACCTGTAACTGCTAAAGAAAAGACCAATAAGAAGAATGATGTGAAGGCTAGAAGCTTGCTACTCATGGCTCTTCCCAATGAACATCAACTCACATTCAGTCAGTACCCTGATGCTAAAACAATGTTTGCTGCCATTGAAACACGATTTGGAGGTAATGAAGCTACTAAGAAAACACAAAAGACACTTTTGAAGCAACAATATGAAAATTTCAGTGCATCAAGCACAGAGTCTCTTGACTCTATTTTCAACAGGCTCTAGAAGATTGTCAGTAGGCTTGCAATTTTGGGTGTGGTCATCTCTCAAGAAGACTTAAATTCAAAAATTTTGAGCAGCTTGCCCCCTGAGTGGAACACTCATGTTGTAGTATGGATGAATAAGCCTGAAATTGAAACTATGAGCATTGATGATTTGTACAACAACTTCAAAATTGTTGAACAAAAGGTAAAGAAATCTGTTGGTGCAAGTAGTGGTGCTCAAAACTTGGCCTTTATGACTGCTCCAAGCACTAGCAGTACTAATCATGTTAATACTGCTATGCCTGCATATGAAGTTAGTACTGCTAGCCCTGATGTTAACACTGCTAGTCCTCAAGTTAGTACTGCTAGCTTCAGTGATAATGTTGTGTATGCTTTCATGGTTGAGAATCCCAATGGTTCTAATCTCCTACAGCAAGACTTAGAGCAAATTCATGAAGATGATCTGGAAGCAATGGATTTGAAGTGGCAGCTCTCTCTGCTAAGTATGAGGGCAAAGAGGTACTATCAGAGGACAGGCAAGAAAATTTTCATTAATGCTAATGATACTGCTGGGTATGATAAATCCAAGGTAGAGTGTTTCAACTGTCATAAGATGGGACACTTTGCCAGGGAATGTAGAGTACCAAGGAACAAGGAGGGTCAGTTTAGAAATCAAGACAACACTAGGAAGCAAGGAAACAATGAAGACACATCTTCAAAGGCAATGTTGGCTATAGATGGTGTAGGTTTTGACTGGAGTGACATGGCAGAAGAACAAGTTCAGACAAACATGGCTCTAATGGCATTTTCAGACTCAGAGGTATACACTGATAAAACTTGCTCTAAAACTTGTCTGAAAAACTATGAAACTCTTAAGAAACAGTGTGATGATTTGATTGTTAAGCTTAATCAAACATGGAATTTTACAGCAACTACAATAAAAGAGGTTTTAGCAATAGAAGAAGAACAAACTATATTCCCATATAGGCAGAATGATGTTCTTTTTTTATTTGCAAATTTGCATTCTAAAAGAGAACACTTGTAAAGAATATTAAATATATGTCTCAAAAGTGAGTTTGAAAATGTTAAAGGAAAGAAAAAGATGGCATTGAATTTAAAATTGAGAAATTTGATAAGGCCTCAAAAGATTTAGATCAGTTGTTAAGGAGTCAGATAACTGACAAAAGTAAAAAGGGTTTGGGGTATAGTGCAGTTCCTCCACCTCATCCTTTAATCTATAATAGACCTAAAAAGCTTGATCTGTCTTATTCTGGTCTTGATGAATTCAAAGAGCCTGAATTCAAAGGTTATGGTCCTGAGAATAGTGAGCAAGAGTCTAATGTTGCTTGGGATAAAAAATCAGATAATTCTAAGGAAATTCTGATGAGTCTTTGGTGGAAGAACAAGTATCACAAGACACAAGTAGCTTTGTTGAGTCTTCACTTAATGTTGATAAATAAACTATTTTTCCTGTTAATAAAAAGGTAGAGTTTGCTAAACTTAAAAATCATGAAAAACCAGTTAAAAAGTCAGTTAGGTATGCAGAGATGTATAGATCACAAACTCCTAGGGGCAATAAGAGGAATTGGAATAGACAGAATTCCAATCAACTAGGAAAAGATTTTGTGATGTATAATAAAGCTTGCTTTAAATATGGAAGTTTTAATCATTTGCAGATTAATTGTGATCACCATCAAAGAAAAGGAATAGTATTTAGAAATAATTACAATAGGGTGGATTATGAATATTATGCCAAAACCACACACCCTAGTGTACACAAGAATATGACTCCAAGAGTAGTTTTGTTGAAAACTGGCCTCACATCACTTAATATTGTTAGGCCTGTTAATACTGCTCATCCCAAATCAGCAGTTCATAGTGCTAAATCAATGTCATATTTTTCTAAACAAGCAAAATCAACTACTCAGAGGCCCTTTTATAAGCAAACATCATTAACTAGAAATCTTTCATATCACAAAAGAGACAGTTATAATACTGAAAGACTAGAGCCAGTTTAAATACTGCTAGGATCTTATACATGACCAAGATAATCGCAGTTAGGAGCAAAAGGGGTAAATGCTGGATAGGAAGACCTCAGCATGTGGGTTTGGAGACCTAACCAAACCCAATGTGCCATCACTTTCTTTTAAAAAGAACACAAGTACATTGATGCACGAGGCAGATCCACGTCAGTAATGGCTTGGGTCCTAAAGGAATCTAATATCTTATTTATGTGCAAGAAGAATAAATGAATTTGTGACAACGTGGATGCTCAAGGCCCATGACTGGGAACATAGCTTATCTCTCACGATTTCAAGTAACTTGACATCATAGAGGTTAATTTAGGTCATTTGGAAGGAGGAGCAAATTGTGGTTAGAAATACTAGTAAAGGAACCCTTAAAACTGTTAGTCATACTTATGTGTCAAGAAGAAAATACATTGGAAGTTATTATTTTATGCTATGGAAACTAACAACAGCAGTAAGCATATTTGAATACCTAATGTCGAATGCTTCACCTTTGAAGTAATGTTTAAGAGAAAGTTAATGATCTTGGATCACAGTTTTTAACTTTATACATAGGTTTCTGCATAAATAATGATCCTGCATGAATCTCACGATGACTATCTAGTCTTTTCTAGTGTGCTTGTGATGAATAAAGGCATGTTGTTGTATAATTATTGAAGACAGTTAATACTGTTAGACATCTGTTAATACTGCTAGCCAAAAAATTACTACTGTCAAGCAAAAGTTAATGTTGTTGAGATGACATGGGCGCCAAAGTTACAACTGTTGAGTAAAAAGAACCATATCCTTAAAGCATTATTTGAGGGGAGGCTACTTATTTATACAGTCAAAGTATGGATGGAAGGATGATACGCTATAGGATATACTAAAATATAAAATATTTCCACAAGATCAATAAAGAAAATTCCCTAAGGAAAATTCACTCTTTAAAATTTATATATAATAAAATCTATTCGAATAAGTTAACCGGGAAGTATGATTTCCCGGGTCGTTTTCCCAACGATTTGAGAAATTAAAATCTCGCTTAAGCTTGGATTCTGATTTGAATAAGAAAATAGATGATTTTAATATCTATAACAACTAAATAAAAAGCAACAATTTCAAAAATTAATAAACGCGAAATGGGACACTAAAACTAAGGCCAAAAACATACATTCTACAAATTTAAACTTAATTTTTATTTTTCTTTTAAAATGTATTCTAATTGACTAAAAACGAAGTTTAAAAAAAACTGAACTAAAACTAGTTAAAACAATAGTTTAAAAAATGGAAAATCGAAACGCGAAACGAAAACCCGTTCTTTAAAAAGTGAATTTTTGCAAAAAATAGACCCTACGAAAGTGAAACTAATTTTCCTACAAACTTATGAGTAAAAGAAAAATAAAAAAAAGATTTTTTAATTTCTGATTAAATTTTCTATTTTTATGATTTTTTAAAGTTTTTAAGGAAAATAAAAGATTAAAAATACTAAACTTATAGTAAAAATTCTAGAAAAAATACAGAAAATAGCTTATGCTATAAGATTCCTAGGAAAAATAAGACTTAAGTTGTAACTTATAAAATAAGCCACGAAATAAGCTTGACAGCTTATTTGGCTTATAAAACCAAAATGAGTATAAGGATTTAATAAAAGAAAAGAGGAACGGATGAGCTATTGTAGCATGGTGTTAAGGCATTGGGTCTATAAGTAAGAGGTCGTGGGTTCGAGGCAGACAAAGCCCCACTTTTTGCACTTTTTTATTTATTTATGTAAAACTAAATATTGGGACTTAAAAAGGACTCAAAATTAAGCAATTTTAATAAAAGGCACATATGTGTATAAAGGATTAATGAAAGGAAAAGGGAACGGATGAGCTATTGTAGCATGGTGTTAAGGCGTTGGGTCTATAAGTGTGAGGTCGTGGGTTCGAGGCAGGCAAACCCCCACTTTTTGCACTTTTTATTTTTTACTTTTATGAAAAACTAAATACTAGGACTTATAGAGGACACAAAAATAAGCTACTTTAATAAAGTGGACATAAGCTGAAATTAACTAATAAGCTCAAAAACAGCTTAACAAAGCTGCTGTATCAGAAAGTAAGGGTTTACCCTTAGCTTTACTAAATAAGCTGCTAAAAGCTCAAATTAAGCTCAATTACAAAAGTAAAAGAAGACCCTAAGAGCTTATGATATGCTTATTCTAAATTAGGAAAGAGATTTGATCTTAAAACACATTAAGGCTTCTAAAAATGATGATGAAAAAAGCAAAGTTAGAGAATAAAGCAATAAGCTCAAAAACTCAATAAGCTCAATTGCTCAAAAAGCAAAGAAAGCAAATGAGCTTTTGCAAACTTGACAAACAATTTATAGGCTACTAATTTAAACAATAAAACCTAATACTACAAGCTAGAATTTAAAATTTAAAAGCTATATTAATCTAACTACTGATTTTGAGTTTTTAGCTTTTTGGTTATTTAGTGACTTTAACATCTGAATTAAGCTAGGTAACTAAGCTAGAAAATGCAAATTAAGGCTTAATCTATAATAAGCTATACCTAGACTTTATCCTACTTGAATTTAAGAACCTAAAGCCTACTTTTACTTAACTAAGATTAAATTCAAAAGTGACAGCAGGAAGAACCTAGTTCCTGCTGATGCACTTGACACTTAGCACAAATCCAATAGTGCAGGTTACCTTAAGGGTAAACCTGCACTTGGACACTCTTCTTGAGTGTTTATAAACACAAAGCAAGCACAATCTAAGCCCCAAGAGGCTTAGATCAAATTTTTACAAACAAAAAGTAAGGGTGAAATGCCCTGGTGCAGAAGCAATCAAATTAGACCATAACTTTTTGAATTTTGCAACCTAAGCTTTAAAAATTCTTTTATTACTGATTATAGATGAAACCTAAGCTAACTCAAACAAAATGCCCAATTACTTTTGACCTTTTAAGGTCAAAATCTCTTAAACCAAACACTCCTTAAGATTATTGACAGATTTGAAAAGCTTCATGAAATGAAATCTATTTATCAAGAGTTTAACACCAGATGATTTTTAGCTTAAAACAAACCTAATTAACTCTAATTAACAACTAATTAAGCAATAATCTAAGATTTAAACTAATTTTCTACTATTTTTGGTTTTTTTAATACTTATATGACAAATTATAAAAGAACTATGATCTAGACTAAGAAAATCAAAAAACAAATGAACAATTAGGACTATTAAGCTAAATGATCCACAAATAAGCACTAATAAGCTAACTTAATAAGCAAATAAGCAGATCTTGGATATAAAGCTATAAGACAACTATCTAAGCTAAAAAGCATGGAAAATAAAGAGAGACTTACTTATTCCTCTAGCTAAACAAGAGGACCCAAAAGGGCAGCTACAAGCTCCCTAGCTTATTAATAAGCTAGGGGTAAAAGTCCATGGGATCTCTTCCATATTAAGACCCCCTTCCAAAAACCTCAAAAGTCCACAAGTAAAGGTAAATTAGTACTTAAGCTGATTTTAAGAGTAAAAGTATGATTAAGGTAGGTTAAGCTCTATTATGAGCTTATAGACTCATGAGAGCTGGATTTGAGCTTAAAAGAGTTTATTGAGATAGAAAGGCTTATTAAGAGAGCTTATTAGTTGAAGGGTATGAAAGTTTATGACAAATTTAAACTAAATTTCATAAAAAAAAACTGAATTACATTACTAAAAAGAAATTACAATTGAATCAAAATTACATTTAAGATTTTTAAAACTACACTAGGCTAAACTAGAAAAAAGAAAAGATCCCCCATGTGTGTGTGATGAGGGTGCTATCTATAGCACCATAGTGAAGCTTCTAGGCCTCCTGAATCCATCTCCTAGCCTTCAATCCGCACCCTTGATTCTTCTTTCATCTTTAATTTCTATTTTGAGCTGTTAGATCATTTGTGGACACTTGAGGATTGCCAAGCTGTCATTCTTTGATTGTGACAGCTTGTGCTTCTTTTGTGAGTAGATTAGCACAAAAAACCATCACTATGTGTGATTTCACCATTGCTGACGTGTGACTTGAGTGTGAGTGAGCTAAA